>JAUCMX010000006.1:28872889-28937889 GCA_033459395.1 Hemibagrus guttatus | reverse complement strand
AAAAAGTTGTGTCCAAGAGTCATTGGGCCATTTAATTTCACTACTACAATTCACTGCTTAGAACAGACAGTATAGAGTCTGGTTTTGGGTCCCTTGGCTTGAGACAGTACCAAATTCCTTAGTTTTCGTCCATGTGTTTAACTCAGCCATGTCTGACTAAATTTTGCCTGATGATTATTAAATGAGTAAAGCTCTTGCAATTTTACCCTGCCTTTTCCTCCTCATGCAACACAAAGTGCCTGATGAAAACTAAATGAGATTAGACCTTTAGGCATTAGAAAACAATTGTAGGGTTTTACTAATCAGGGGCTAAAAAAGTACCAAACGATGGGTGCTTAAATTATGTTTTTATTGGGCATGACAATATATTTTTTGCCTACTGAACTAGTATCCCAGTACAAACCGGAACATCACAGCAAGACTGATATTTTCTATCTGTAATTAATTTAAATGACATCCATCACAGCCCTGAGGGTGCATCGCAGGGGCCAGTTCAGAGATCTGGCCAGTTAATTAAACTTTATTACAGTCGGCTATGAAATACATCATCCAGAACAGTGCTGAACTGAAGGACGAGGTGTAGGCGCAAGGCAATGAAACAATTGGCTGCAGGACAACACTGTTGTCTGGCACAGCTATTGTTTAGCCAGCACGTGCCTGTGCTTTGAGCCAACTCCAAGTGTGTTTCCTGATATGAGGGTTCACAGCAGCTTTTTCCTGCCAACAGATGAAACAATCATGGGCTGAAATCTGATCCAAGCCTTCACAGGGCCTGTTATTCATGTGTTGATGTTATATGGCGTATTCAGAACAAGAAATCCAACCCTGAGTAATTAAAATTTTATATGCCAGGCTCTGGAAATCGTGTATGTAAATGTAGGTGGGCACAATAAAATATAAATGTGAAGAGGTAAAATAAGGAGAGGAGCTCGTGAAACACTATAGGAATTTCTGAATGAATCAAGAGACATATATTTTACCCCTACACAGGTGCCATTGTAACAAGATCATCAGTGTTATTCACCTTATCTGTCAGTGGTTTTTATGTTATGGCTGATGGGTGTATATTGTATACAGGAAACCTATTTCACAAAGTTTGGGCCTGCTTGCATCTTTATTAAGAGGAAAATAATCAATCACTTGGGACAAGGCATTGTTTAGAAGGTGGGAGGAAATTGGAGAAGCCTCAGAAAACTAACATGGGCCCTGTTTTTTATTCAAATATACAATCTATAAACAAGTGGAAAATGCTGCATCGTATAATTATATAGTAATTAAGAAAATTAAGAGACATTCTGCTCTTCATAGATATTTAAAACCACAAACTGACAGACACATGAATGAGCCTTTGCCAGTCTGAGAAAGTTCAACCATTAGCCTCATCTAATCTATGATCTCTAGGGTAAATGTGAGAAAGCCACCTGGCATAGATATATTTTAAATGCAGTAAATATTTCCATCATAAACATTTCTGTTTGTATTCCTTCTGCTCCGTCTTGTATTTAAGCATGCAAAGATGAATGCAAAAGTTTGTGCATCCCTGAACATCACACCCATATGTGCTTGTTGAACATCTCCTTCCAGATTTATTCTTCTTCACTGTTATAATAAGCTCAGCTCTTCTGGGAAGGCTTTCTACTAGATGTTGGAGCGTGGCTGTGGGGATTAGTGTTCAATCAGCTACAAGAGCATTAGTGAGATGTTCATCTGCACTGATGTTCAGATGTTGATGAGGCTCCAGTTCCAGTTCATCCCAAAGGTGTTCAGTGGGGTTGAGTCAGAGTCAGGGCTCTGTGCAGGACACTCCAGACACTTCTTCCACTCCAACCTTAACCTCCACATGGAGCTCTGTGTTTTTTTGTGCATGGGGCATTGCAATGCTGGAGCACTGTTTAAGTCTCTTAGTTCCAGTGAAGGGAAACTCTATCCAACAGCAAACTGAGACATTCTATACAATTGTGTGCTTCCATCTTTGTGGCAACAGTTTGGGAAAGAACACATATGGGCATGAAGGTGAGGTGTCCACAAATTTTGGCCATATTTCCTGTATCCTACCATGAAATAATTACCATCATCTGAGTTTCTGTTTCGAAAACAAATAAATAATTAGTGTAGAAATGTATGTTATGGCAATTTAACAAGTTGTTTTCACTGGGAGAATTGTCTCATATTGCTATTTAGTCCCCCACTGAAACAGCCTAATCCATGAACTCTGGGTTGTTGTTTTTTTTTTTGCGTTGTCCGAAAAGAGGTATATCTCAGCAGCAGCAATCTGTAATGCTCTTAAATCCTTCCATTACAATTTAATCACACCAGTGGCAAAGGCTACACTGAAAGTAGATAGAAAGTGTGCAATCAGTCGACCAAAAGAAGATTTAATCTGCACTTTCAAGCATCCAAGGTCAGAATATTGCCCCCTAGTTACCTAGTTGTTACCTTAAGCATAGCAGAAGAATATTAAAAATGACTGCTGCCATGGGCTTTGTTCAGACAGCACGACAAACCCAGTTTATTTCTTAAATCCCATTTTTTGATTTCAAATCTCATAAGAAATTATAAGTGACCTAGTCTGACCACCCAGACGTTTTCTCACATATCCTCACTGCATATTTAAGATGCCTGTGCTGTATCAGAAAAGTTGTGCAAACAGGTGAGCTTGCTATCATCGAGGACATTTCACAACAGCAGAAATGGAAGAGGGTGATGTGTATTGTATTTTTCACTGCTGTCAGTGTGGATATTACAGTAAGTTTGGGATCCTTCACGCTGGATTGAGTTGTTTTTGTTGCAAATCTCTGACATTGAACACCTAAAAAACACATTTCACCAGTCGGACTGACTCACAGGTCCAGAAAATGGATTTCAGTTGGAGTTGAAATTATATACAATATGCCTTGAATCTAAATGGAACAAGCTGGATATCCTGTGTTTGCTATTTAGACTCCTGAGAATCTAACTCAAATCTGAAAAAAACAACAACTTTGAGATATCTTGCCTTAACATAGCACTATGGTTATTGCTCTGTACAATAATAACTAACAACAACAATAATAAAAACAAAAGTAATAACTGCGCTTCATGCCAATAGGTAGATGTAGCTGTGTGTAACTGTTTTATGGTTTCATTGCATGAAACTTTACCTCAAATCATATTTCCCAGGAAAACATAATTGTATCAATTACAACTCTTTACATCTTAAATTCATAAAACACCAATGCTGACTGCTAATGCAGAAAAAAGTCGACTACATTTAACACTTCACTTACAGATATTTGAAAAATAATATTCTGCTTTTAGCTATGAGATAAATCCCTGTATGACTACTAAGCACTCAAGAAGTAGCACTTAGTATTAGTATTAAACAGCATAGACCACAGAGCAAGTTTATTATACAAGACAGGTATGAGTATTTACTTATTTTGTATTATTACTTTGTCAGGGGTGGGCTGCAATATAAAACAAGAAATGTTACTAGATTATCAAACACAAAAAGGAAGTATCTATTATACACTATATTGCCAAATGTTTTGGGACACCCCTCCAAATGATTGAATTCAGGTATTGTTTGTCAGGGGTTGGGCTTGGCCCCTTAGTTCCAGTGAAAGGAATGTTTAACAAGCCAGGACTCTGTGAAGTTCCTCCACACCAAACTCGCTCATCCATGTGTTTATGGAGCTTGCTTTGTGCACTGGTGTGCAGTCATGTTGGAACAGGAAGGGGTCATCCCCAAACTGTTCCCACAAAGTTGGGAGCATGAAATTGTCCAAAATGTCTTGGTATGCTGAAGCATTAAGAGAGCCCAACCCCTAATTTGAATAATTTTATGATATAATTTAATTTTATGATTTGGATGGGTGTCCTAAAACTTTTGGCAATATAGTGTATGTATTCAGGAGTCAGTCCATGGTACATCTTTAGCCTGTCACAAGTCCATTTACATTCATTCATTTATTGTCTACCGCTTATCCGATCTACTCTCGGGTCACGGGGAGCCTGTGCCTATCTCAGGCGTCATTGGGCATCAAGGCAGGATACACCCTGGACGGAGTGCCAACCCATCGCAGGGCACACACACACACACTCTCATTCACTCACACAATCACACACTACGGACAACTTAGAGATGCCAATCAACCTACAATGCATGTCTTTGGACCGGGGGAGGAAACCGGAGTTCCCGGAGGAAACCCCCGAGACATGGGAAGAACATGCAAACTCCACACACACATGGCGGGGGCGGGAATCACGACTTTTTCTGTGCTTTCACATTTCTGTGCTCAGTAAAATGGATTTCACGTGAATGACTGAATTTTTTTTTTTTTTTTCTAAATGTGTACACTTGAGGATGTAGGGTATTGTATACTTATTAATTCATGCATGGAAAGTCTCTATGTTTGCTTAATATAAGGTCTAATGCAGACATCTACTCTGGAATCCAATATCTTGAGCACTGAGCCAGGGCTGTCCTGTTGTCTCATATGAATTGCTAATAAACTACAATATAAAAATCTAAAACCAGTTTAAACAAGTTGACATTTCTATTCCATTCACCTTGATCTCTGACTATTATAAAGATTAAAAATTAACATAAAATTGTACAATAACAATAGAGCACATTTTTTATGCAAAAATACTAAATGAACTCTGAACACATCACATTTTATACATTGAATTTATTACTCAATACATTTAGAAAGGTTCATACTCAGTAATAAAAAAAACAAAAACAATTTCCTCCAAGTGTGTGTCGTTTACGGTCCTGTTATCACCACCTGCCACACCATTTAGAAGGTTCCATGGATACCAGCTCTTCTGCGGGTTCTCCATCTGTCATTAGCATAAGCCAGCTTACCTGGCCAAGACTTCAGAAGAGTCTCCAGGATTGAAACTGGCCTTCATCCTAGGAAGTCCTAGGGAAATCTCATCAGTCCCACCTTATTTCCCTGACTTAGCTCCAGACACAATCCAACTGAAGCTGACTTTGCATCTTCACAGATGTTTTCCTGCAGTGGTTCAGTCGCCTGGTTGTATTAGCCGCTTTAAATGGAGCAACTTCATGTTTAAATTCTAAAGCGCAATGGCATGTCAGGATAAATGTCAGTATACGTTCATTATTTAGAGATCAAGCTTTAGTGAAATGTGTTAGCATCACTCTGCTGTTTATATTATTTTTAATTAGACAGCCGAGGTAAATTCAATTCAATTCAATTTTATTTGTATAGCGCTTTTAACAAAGAGCATTGTCTCAAAGCAGCTTTACAGAACATAAGAAACAATAAACATACAAACAAACAGTCCTAGATGTTAGACAAAATTTTCCCTAGTGAGCGAGCCTGAGGTGACTCAGGCGACTGTGGCAAGGAAAAACTCCCTCAGATGGTATTAGGAAGAAACCTTGAGAGGAACCAGACTCAAACGGGAACCCATCCTCATCTGGGTGACACACGGAGATATGTCATTTATAACTCAAAAATCAGGTTTATTACATTGAGTGCCTTGCAGAATTGTTGATATCCTTCAAAAAGATTAGCACAATGACATTATAAGAATAAGACATCAGTATTGTTTTTACTGGCAGAGTGGCACATCTCACAGCTTCAGGGTCCCTGGTTCGATCCTGAGCTCTGGTTACTCCTTCTAATGCTGTTTGCCCCTCCAGGTACAGTGCCTTACGTAGAGTAAACATTGTAAAACTAAAATATAAAGTGATCTTATCTTTGTCTTCTATGACCTAAAACAGAAAGTTGCAGCTGAAATTTTAAGTTCATCTTAAAACAGCTTCATGTCAAGCTTTTGTTATAAAATGACATTCTGACACCAAAGGCTTTTAAAAAAAATAAAATAAAATAAAAACTTATTCAACAAACAAGCCCTGATGTGTCAATCAATGTTCCAGCCTATGCTGTTTCTAGTTATTTGCCAGAGTTTTTTTTTTTTTTATAACTGATTTATTAAACAATAACTGTAATCTCAGAATGTTTTAATCAACATTCCAGCCTAGGCCATTCCTATTTTTTTGTCAAGGTTTTTTTTTTTTTTTATCACTTATTTACCGGTTCTGTCAGATGGAAGGACAATTCATGGACACCAATTTTTGACTCATGTCTGGGCTTCTAATGCATTTAGTTTCTTGGTTTTAAACTAATCGAGTGTAGCTCACCTGTTGGATGGTGAACCACCACCCCAGTCATAAGTCTCTTGCGGACTGGACCGGTTTTGCCCTGCATCCTGCTCCAAAAATCTCACCCTCAACCCTGACTAGTCTCTAGTGATGACAAAACATGATGCTACCACTACCATGCTTCACTGTAGGAGTGGTGTTAGGGTGATATGCAGTTCTGAGTTTCTCACAGAGAACCATTTCCACATGTTAGCTGATTCTCCAAAGGTCATTTCATATGATTTACAGCTGTGTTGCATTCTGGAAGTTTATATGTTGGATTTCTCACTGATATGATGTTGGATTTCTCATTACTGAGTGAGAAAAGAGCGTTCTCTTTTGCTTTAAAGGAGTAACGGCAAAACTTGACTGTTATCCCTTATGTACCAATCACCATTGTATGCTCACGGCATCAGAGTGTCACAATAACCACTAACCCTCATACAGAAATGGTACAAAATACAGCAGCAGCCAACAAATTACCACCAGAATCGATAAACATCTCACCGATATTTCAATATAACACGCTTTATGTGTTTCAGAGCAGATTTCATCTTCAAGTAGAGGCTGAAGTACACAGTTTTTCATTCAAATGGACTGCAAATAAAACCATGAACGTGTAATTGGTGTTTTCTGTTACTGTTTATTCGGCCATTAAAATGCCAAAGCTTCACACAAGCAAGGGTGGATTTCAGTTTTATTTTTCCATTCCCCATTTTTAAGTTGTCTAAAGTCCTGTCAATGTTGCAATGCAATTATCTTCAATTTCAACCACCCCAGCAATTCAGAAGAAAACATTTTTCTATAATATGGTGTTTAGGCCCAGGAGAAGAAGAAAAAAAAGAAAAAAACCTCGACCAGAATGTAAGCAGTACTGACAAGCACTGGTGAAAATTTAATTTTTCCCCACCCCGTTTTCCTCCTCATGCTGTTTAATAATTCCCTCTGTTGGTTGACGGGAAAAATCTATTTCTGACCCCAGACATGAGCCGCAGTAAAGCAATTAATAGGAATATGTGTGGGTGGCGCAAGTTGACAAGCCCAGTCTGGGAAGTTGCACAGACGTACGTGAAGGGGCTCTGGGGTGGTCCCATTCAGACATGCTCTTTAGAATAGAAATGACCCAGGTGTGTGATGCTTGTTAAGGAGCTTCTTTAATGTATCGGACAAGTCGAGGGAGTTAAAGCACCATGACATCATGTCGTTTCTGATCAGCTTGAAATGTTTTTTTTTCTCTTCTATGTCCTACTCAACCACAAGTCTGTAGACGGCCATGGGCTTTTGTTCCGACTCGCAGTGCTGTCTAAATTCTCTAATTAGGCATGCTTAGTGGAACACAGCAATGTACACGGCAATCTTTCACAGTGTGCACAGCAATCTTTGAGAAACTGACTTCAATAAATCAAACTACATATATAGTACTATGCAAAAGTCTCATAGACAAGAAAAAAATGCCTTCAAAAAATAAAATTAAATGCTTCTGTATGGAAAGAAAAATATTCTAAAATACTATGCTGACATACAAACATTTTATTGTTTAATTCTATACCCACCTCGATAAAATTTCCGATTTTTTCTTGTGTAAAACCAAGAAAATTCAACTGAACCCTTTTATAATTAGGGGCGTGACTGAACTCAGAATCTCACTCTGAATCACATTCAAACTCATGTTCAAGAGTAATTACCATACACTTATCATCAAGGAGGTGATTCTGATTAACCCTCAAAAAGATAAGCTGATTCTGTAAAATTTTCTTGTGTTTTCTTTTTTCTTTTTTGGTTTCAAACAGCTGATGGAATTTTGTTAAAAAACGGGATTGAGCATGAGTGTCAGGAACAGCTGGACAGTTCCCTGCCAGGCCTGGAGAGGGCGGTGGCAGGTGAATCTTGGAAGCTTGCTTGTCTGTGTGTTTCCCTGCCCATTGTTCTCATTCCCGATTGTGTCACCTGTATCCAATTAGCCCTAATGTTTAGCCCTGTAAATAGGGATCCTTTTGTATCTGTCTTTGTCGGTCATTGTTTCATGTTCTAGGTGTCTGTGTTCGTCATGTTTAGTGTTTAGGTTAGTTTCCCATGTCTTGTGTTTATGTAATAAAAGCAGTGCTTCGCTGAATCCCGCGTATGGGTCTCTTTCCACGGTGTGCAGGCGCGTGCACGCAGCTACTACAGAGGTCCGGGTTCGAGCCCAACATAGGGCGGGGGTGCCCGGACGTTACAGAATGACCGACCATTCTGAAGACCCAGTGGGATTCCCAGCTAGTTCCTGTTCCTGACCAGGTGCTGCAGTCCACCAGCGGGAACCCCGGATTCCCAGCGGATGACATCTGACAGACCACCTACCTTGGAGGGCATTAGTGCAGGTGGTTCCCCTTCCCGTTTCAGCAGTGTGGTGCCTCCATCCTTGTCCTGGTCAAGGACATCACTTTGTGATGGAGTCTTTCCACGGAGGATGCCGGTCGACTCCATGCCTTGGGACGTACCCCTTTTTACCTGTCCCTCTGAAGCGTGGCTTCCACCACTCCAGCCGGGGACGCCGCTCCGCGATGAGGTTTTCTGTGGAGGACGTCGCTCAGCACTCCCGGTGGAGAAAGGCGCCCTTTAGCTTTCCTGGAGGCACTTCAGGAGCCGAGCCTTAGAGGGGGGGTTATGTCAGGAACAGCTGGACAGTTCCCTTCCAGGCCTGAAGAGGGCGGTGGCAGGTGAATCTTGGAAGTCTGTGTGTTTTCCTGCCCATTGTTCTCATTCCTGATTGTGTCACCTGTATCCAGTTAGCCCTAATGTTTAGCCCTATCCTTTTGTATCTGTCTTTGTCGGTCATTGTTTCATGTTCTAGGTGTCTGTGTTTGTCATGTTTAGTGTTTAGGTTAGTTTTCCCCATGTCTTGTGTTTATGTAATAAAAGCAGTGCTTCGCTGAATCCCGCATATGGGTCTCTTTCCACAGCGTGCAGGCGCATGCACGTGGCTACCATGGAGGTCCTGGTTCAAGCCTCACATAGGGTGGGGGTGCCCGGACATACGAATGAGAGGAGAATGAAAGAATTTCTAAAACATTTGTTGTACCGTGGAAAACGGTGAAACTCCATGAGTCAACAAAAAAGTCTCTTCAAAACTGAGAAAAGACTAAGACAAAATATGTCAGGAAACTGCCTAGATACAACGTTAAAGAAGCTGGAAGAAAATATCTAACAAGTACTGGTCACTCCCTGGATGTGACAGCATTCTCTCATATTCTTCACAATTCTGGGCTATGGAGTAGAGTGGCAAGTAACCTTTTCTGTAAAACAAAAACACATCTAAACCTGCCTAAATCACCCCAAACCATGAGGCCAAGGTATAACCAGGGCTTGTGTCACAATAAGGGGAGTCATGGACAACTCCAAATAGCAATATATTTTTGGTACAAAACCTGCAGGTCTCTGTTACACAGCTGAAGATAAAGAAACATATCACCTTCCAGCAGGAGAATGACTGAAAGCATAAGCCCATGTCAACAAAGGAATAGCTTTATAAGAAGAAAATTGTTTTGAAATGGCCCTGTCCATGCCCAGGTCTGAATCCTACTGAAAACCAGTGCAATGGCTTGAAGAGCTCTGTGCACAGGAGATCTCCTTGCAATAATTTGATAGACCTGGAGCATTTTTGCAAGAAAGAGTGGAAAAAAAATCTCCAAATCAAGATGTGCTAGTTTGAGAGACTCTTACCCAAAAAAACTGAGCTCTTTATTACAAGCAAGAGTATTAGTTAGCATTAGCATGCTGGATTTTGTTGGTTGCTATATGACATTAAAGGTGGAATAAAAACATTAGCGGAATAGAAACCTAGACCAGATAAATTTGGCATGTTTGGATGAAATGAAACTCCTGCTAAACTCTTTGCTGTTCTTCACATAGCTACTGTCAAGTGTTCGGATTTGGAAGATATGTGGAGTATCTTAAACTCTATGAATGTTAATCAAGTTCTTCATGCACCCTCATGCCAACTTCCTGTTTTAAAATGAATCAGCATACGAAATCAATACATGGATTTTAATCAATTTCGTTGGAAATTTAATAATATATTTATAACATCAACCAAACACAAACACCTTAAGAATCCAATTTGGCCATTTGTTCCATTTGGGACTTTGTCAAAGTAAATGGAAAGCAAAATAAAAGTCATTGCCAAAAGTGACATCAGTCTGTATATAATCATTCTGTCTATTCTCACTTTTCATTAATCCACATGAATGGTGATTAATGGCCTGCCGTTTGATTTATCGCATTGTAATGGAATATAGAAAGCAAACACTGAAAGGTTTTGTGTATGTTTAACTGTCCATGAAGACGTTAGTGGGAAGCTGAAATGATTATGGCAGCTAATGAGCTTGCCTGTGATGCTTTTCATATCCAAATCAATGTGAGATTAGACTCGGGTTGTTGGTTCGACTTATCAAAATTAAATGCTTACCAGGACATTATGAAGAAACTCATGCCAAATATAGCATGTTTAAATATGCACATTTTATTAAAAGTGGCTATTTAAACCGACAAAATTGTACATCTGTGTTATGTTCACTGTCATTAAATTTTGTCGAGTTGTTAATTGTCCGTTCAGGCAAAAATAACAAACCTGAAAAGATGGAAAGGCATACATATGTTTGGAAGCATCTGCACAAATCTAATTGAATCGAAACGAATCTAATCTAATCTAATCTAATCTAATCTAATCTAACCTAACCTAACCTATCCTAGCATGCTATAAGTATTAACATTTATTGTTAAAATTTATTGTTTTGTACCCATAATATGTTGAGTAAAATGTGTCAACAAAATCATCTGTGTAATGTAGTACACAAACCAGTTGGAGAGTCACTCTAAAAAATAAGTAAAATAAAATAAAATAAAATAAAGAATATGCTTTTTTACACTCTTTTTTTTTAAGTTACAGACTCTAAAAAATAAAATAAAATGTTTTTTTATGCATGCGGGAGTTGTTTTCGGCTGCTCCCTGTTCGGGGTCGCCACAGCGGACCAACTGGTCCACACAACACCTTGGCACAGGTTTTACGCCGGATGCCCTCCCATTTTTTTTTTTTTCCGGGCTTGGGACCGGCACTACATCCAGTGGCTGGAAATTGAACCCAGGCCTTCCGTATGAGAGGTGAGAAACCTACCACTGAGCCACTAATGCCCCTGCCAATGGTTAATGAAGGCTATTTCCTGGTGTGAAAACAAAGTAAAATTACCTACAAATATAGGCATTGTTATAATGCAAATAATCTGTCTTAAAAGTGCTAAAGAGTGCTGTTATTTAACAAAATTATATCCCTGAAAAATTAATTTTAAATGAAATAAATAAATAAAAAGTTCAAATGTTGTCATTAAACAAATAGTTATTATATATAATATTATATTATTACATAATAATAATATTATAATTATTGCAATATACTGATCATTGTACATCATATCCCAAGTAAAATGCAATTGTTAAATATGATTTAGTGTTTAAATCGGTATTAAATTCAATTCAATAGGCATGACACAGAAAATTTGTGGACGCAAATGCGAGTGAGTATTCAAAGTTAAAAACAGACAAGTCTTCAAAAAAATAAAAAATAAGAAAACACAAGGCTGTGATGGATTGAAGTGCAAACTGGAGTATCAGGGCTAGGCAGAATACAATACTCCAAGTGCTAGGCAAAAAGTCAACAACTTTTTAAAAAAAAAAAAGGCATACAGAAAACACAGGCTCGGTGTGTATTACTCTATTAAACTGTCTAAACTCTATAAGTCACTCACAAGGGTTTAAACAGATAGGTAGATCGGAAAGTAAAGTGAGTCAGATAATATATTGGAGAGTTCAGAGTAGCTGTACTCAGAACTCACAATCAATTCAAATTCACATATCAACTGACAAGTACGTATTTCAATGTTGAGACAAATCTGAGAAACAGAATAATCAGTTTATTATGTCTTCACATCATGAAAACCAGCATACACAATCCTCTGCCCTGTTAGCATACTTCTTGTATTCACTTAATATTTAAATTAATATTTAAGAATTATCTCTAGTGTTACTAAAAGACGGCTATCATGTAATGATATCAGTAATGTCACCCTGCAGCCGTGTGCAACATCTGGAAAATGACAGCAATTAGCAATTAAATTACCTGATTAGTTGAGCGCTGCTGGTTTTCTTAAAGCCTAACTCTTCCTCCCAGGACATCAAAATCCAAATGCCCTTCCCCTGAGACACAACAGACAGTCATTGTGCTCTTCATCTGCTGAACCTTTTCTCTCTTTTTTTGTTGCTGAGCTTTCTGAAGTAAAGAAGCTGCTGCCTCAGCACGAAGGATCTCTTCGAGTCACTGAGCCGTTACTTTACAGTAACAGTACACGGATAATCATGCACTAATGCCTGAATTAATACTTACTCATATACAAACTAATAAGGAGCTAAGCCGTGTACTAATCAGGACCTTAACTATTACATGAGGCTTTTTTTAAATTGTATTCATGCAGACGTACATTTTAGTAAGTTAATATAGTGACAATTTGTTCATTCTGACAATCTATAGCGGTAAACTAAATCAAATATGCTCTATCGAAGACTAAAAGACCAAAAAATAATCTTATGGAACAAGGATAATAAGTAGTAGCAACTGCCAAATGAGTAAATGTTACCGCATTAAATTCAGGCTTGTATAAAGGAGCAGAGCCCCGGGCCCGAGCCACCCAGAATACTTACTAGTATTACATTGGCACTGGAAGAGAAATGGATGGAGAATAATGCAAAACGATTGAGATGAAATGATTGGAGTTTTTATTAAATGAATGGAGAATGAATGTAAATGATGAAAGTAATGAAGCTCCATCCAGGGATGCTTGTGTACACAGCTGTATACAACAAATGATATTAAGAGTCTGATATGATGCTCATTTAATTCATCTTCTTGCTTATAGAGCAGCTCGGATGGTTCGTGTTAATTAAAACATTAACTAATAAACACATACTTAAGGTTGTCGTTATTTCTGCATGAATTCACATCATAGTTAATGTTAGCGCACTATTAGTTCATGACTAGTACATGTTTAATCTCATCATTAGCTCATCTTGAGGGATGTGGTAGCTTAGTGGTTAAGGTTCTGGACTAGTGATTGGAAGGTTGAAAGTTCAACTCCCAGGTCCACCAAGCTACCCCTGCTGGGCCTTTAATTGCCTAGCTGTATAAAATGATATAAAGTGTAAGTCACTCTGGTTAAGGGTGTCTGCCAAATATAAATATTTAAGTACGTGTTAATGCAGGAACATTAATGTGCTGTTAGGGTTAAAGTATTACCCTGAATTTCTACAGACCATTTATTACACAGCTGTGAACGCCGACCATTTCCCATGAGCCTCTCTTCTGATTTATTTATTAATGTCGGTCTTACAGGCTTTCATTCAGCCCATGCTGGTGTCTCACAAGATACTGTTGTGGATCTTTTTTATGACCTATAATTTAAACTATATGTATAAAGGATTTCTTTGGATTATGCAAAATTTGCCCTTGCTGCTAAAGGAAGCTTCATGCAATTTGAATATAACAGTAGACACGAGTTATGGGTTATGTGGTCAACCTGATGTGCTGGGCTGCTTGAATGACCCAAGAATTGGTTCATTTTGGTCAAGGTCTGGGTTGTTTGGGGGTCTTTGCGTTTGGGGTTATGGAGTTATTTATTTATTTTTTTATAAATGAGCACAGTTTATTTTGCATTTTATGATGCAGGGTAAACTTATATATGAAACAATGTCTATTTTAATTAAGTGCAACATAAACTTGTGGGGGCATGGTGGCTTGGTGGTTAGCAAGTTTGCTTCACCTCCAGGGTTGGGGGTTTGATTCCTGCCTCCGCCATGTGTGTGTGGAGTTTGCATGTTCTCCCCGTGCCTCGGAGGTTTCCTCCGGGTACTCCGGTTTCCTCCCCCGGTCCAAAGACATGCATTGTAGGTTGATTGGCATCTCTAAATTGTCCGTAGTGTTTGATTGCGTGAGTGAATGAGAGTGTGTGTGTGCGCCCTGTGATGGGTTGGCACTCCGTCCAGGGTGTATCCTGCCTTGATGCCCGATGACGTCTGAGATAGGCACAGGCTTGTTGCAACACAACATAGTGCAGTGGTACTGGTTTACCTCTACCTAACAAAAACAGCCAGTTGCCCCTAGGTTTGTGTGTGGTGCACTATGAACTGCTATATGCTCTACATCCATGACCCTAACCAGGAAGCTTATAAATATCACCCAAATACCACAAAATTCCAGTAACCAATTAAAAAATTCACAAGCCAGAACAGTAGAGGCAATTTAGTGGAGAGTCTTGAAGAAAGAATTCCTTTTTCATCTGTTCTGCATGAAAATGAGATCTTCCTGACTAATCCCAGGGTGTGATTCACACCTGCAGAATCATGGCACTCACATGACAGCAGGGTCCAGAGATGTGAATCAGAGTGAAACCACTGGGTTAATGGATGTCACGATGACATTTTAGGTAGGTGATGGGTGCTGTCGCAGACCTTTCCATCTGCTCAGGAATGCTTATCACCCAGTTTCACTTGGAGCCCTTTTCAGAATGTTAGCATTGTTGTCCTCCTTTCTTTTGACCTGAGGAAGAGCTATATAGCAGCATCAGCTGAATGTGTCATCTCAACCCCCTCTGCTTTACTGTGCTTTTGCATTTAGCTGGCTGTAGCTAGCTTTCTTGGTGAAAGATGAGGACAACTAAAGTAAAAACTGTAGCTAGCTAGCATTAGATACCAAGCTCTAGATCTAGATATATTTGGGCCAACTGAAAAATTCTGTTAAAAATATCCATTTGGTTTTAATGGCAAAGAATGAATTTCATATGAAATATCAAGCGAACCGGTGAAAAGACCCAACCCAGTGGTCCACCCAGTCCACACCAGCTTCATTCAAAACAATGACTGATTACTGACAGACACTATCACTGGTTAATGGCATACTGATGATGCTCTTGCAATTAATTTTCAATTTAGAAGCTTTTCAGAACAATGACAGGAGATGTAATGAGAAATCATTGCTGTATAATGAAATTGCTTGCTGATGTTAAGATTTATATCGTCAGGGCACAATGTATTTAAGATTAGCTAGATATATTGGATTGGTTATACTGAGCATGTGTCTACTTGTTTGTTTGTTTGTTGGTTTCATGTTTGTTTCAGGATCATTAACCCAAAAGAGTTACCAATTTCGTTACTTATCCCAGTGTGATATAGGACCCTATTTTCATTACGCATCCTTTTTGCTAATAAATGACAGTAATTAGATACAACACATCTAAACAAGATGTAATCAATTTTATAATAGCCTCATAAATGACATCAAAGATGAGTAAACATACTTGAAGATGTGAATGGAAATTAAGAGCGATGTTACGTGAAGTTACTGACTTGTCTACTGACTCTGATTGATATGTAGAGATAGACCAGAATTAAATATACTTATACAATTAATAAATATAATAGCTGATAGATTGAGTTTTAATAGCGCTAAATTTGGCAGAAATGAATTAAAATTGATGTTAGACATCCACTTAATTTTATGACTATGTGTAGTCTCAAGATCTGCCAGTTTTAGTTATGATGTAAATTATGTACAGTGTCTCCAGAAAGTATTTCCTGATGCATCTGACCGCTGTGATTATTTCTCTTCATGCTGTATTGCAACATAAAATTTACAATCTGCAAATCAAAAAGCACATCACAATGGGATGTTTTTGCTCTTTTTGAAGTGGTCCCAGAGGTCTCTTGATGACCTTTGCACATTTTTTACATCCCTCAACACAAATTTTCTCCAATTCCACCAAAATGAAGACTGTAGATGGGCAGCAATTGTCCATTAATGCCACAGATCTTTTAACTGACATTTTCAAGGCTATTTCTCCGCCATTACAAAACCTTTTTTTTTTTTTTCAACCAATTGCTTTGTAATTTTTGCCCTGACTTTTGGGACATTGTCCTGTTGGAACATATAATTTGGCCCTGAATGCAGATGTCTGGCTGACTGTTTCTCTCCATGTTGCCCGTGCAGCCAACAAGCTTTCCAGTTCCTCCTGCTGAAAACAGCATGATGCTACCACCACCGTGCTTGATTATATAAATGATCTACCTGGGTGTTGAGCTGTATTTAGTTCATGCCAAACATTATGATTTAGCTTTAGACCAGATGGCTAAACTTTAGTCTCATTGGACTGTAAGTACTTTTACTGAAACCTCTTAAATTTCCAAATTTCAGCTTCCTCCTGGCCATTTTCATCAGATCTTTACAAATTTGAAGATCTTTGAAGAGCTGATTCAGCCGGTGAGCTAACTCTGTAACTCCTTCTCTGCTCACTCAGGCTTGGTAGTGTCTTTGTTGTGCTATTTATTTCCACTTTGTTATAATAGATTTTATAATGCTTCTAATAAGGCTCAAAGCTTTGCTGATGTATGTTATAACCTTCCCCATTATTTTTTCCCCTCTAACAACTTCATCTTCAAGTTTCTTGTGCAGTTCTTTGCTCTTTTTTAGAACAGCAGGGTTGATCTGATCTGATCTGATCTGATCTGCGGTTTTACCCGGGAGACCTCTTAAAGACCTCCTAAAACCAGAGATAAGAATACAATTAGTCACAGGTGCACAGATTAACACGAAATATCTTAGAGATGCAGAGTTCATTCAAATATCATGGAAAAGCTAAGTAAGCTCACTTCATTCAACTTTGGCTTTATCTCTTTCATCACTTTAGACCTCTTTACATTCAATAGGTGTGTCCCGAATTTCAACTTACAGCAGTTTCAACACCTAAATGTAAAATAAAGTATAAAAGTGACTTCTACAGGAAGTAGTAGAAGCAGATGTACAGAAATCTCAGCTGGAGCATGATGATATGATAAACCCGTAAGCTCTGGTGGCACAGGTGCTCTGAATGGCAATGATAGCATCACTCACGCTATAAATGTTATAATAATGCTGTAATAGTTACCTCCATGCTCTGCAGGCCACCTGCATACTGATAAATGAGTTACCTGTTGTGTACAAAGATTGAGATGAGGTTGATAATTAGTCTTTGCATTACCAGATGTCATTACTCAAATTAAGGCCACAGCGCTAGTGTGATAGTGTAGTCTCTCTCTCTTTCTCTCTCTGTAGATGTGTAAATAAACATTCCCATTTCTGTAGTACTCTCACATCTAGACACAGTCAATTATGTCATTCCCAAAAATTAGCTTTTGCTGTATGATTTTGTGTCAACAAATTAGATGGAAAAAAAACCCAAGCATAAATAAAGAGTTGAGCCATCGCAAGCCACCAAATCAGCTTCAGTGCATGTTGGTATTAGATTCAGTTCACTCCAGATGAAGCATTAACGTCGTAGGATATAATAATATTTTCCTCTACAAATCATTTTAAATCAATGCGCTGTCTGTGGATGGGGGAGGAGTCATCCTGGAGGAGACCACTCCCATCAGGATACAAATTTCTCATCATAGGTGATCAAACAAGATATTTCATAATTCTGCATATATTGGGTTGCATATGTGTGTGTGTGTGTGTGTGTGTGTGTGTGTGTGTGTGTGTGTGCGTGTGTGCGTGTGTTTGTGTGTGTGTGTGGTGCTACTAAACATTGGCATCACACTTGTATCAGTATACCAGCATCCCTGAGATCGGCTACAGATCAACCATAGCTATTCTAAGATTTAAGCAAATTACACAGTTTCTAGGAAAAAAAATGTTTTTTTGGGGGCAAAAGTCTTCCATCAGACATGTCTGTGAAAGTGGATAAATACACTTAGCAAAGCTGTGAGTTGTGAACAGTTCATAAATCTCATTTTAACCCTTTTTTACCAGTACACTAGCGCTCCGCAGAATGGAAATCAACTTGGGACATTTTCAATCAGTATAAACAAATGAATTATTTAATGGCTTAGTTAAAAAGTCTAAGCATTTTTGGGGTTTTTTGGAATTTTTCTATAAATAGGCTAGGGAAAAACAAAATAATTTGATATGATGTTAATATGAAGCTCTACAAAGTCTTAAAGCCCTGTATGTCTATTTTCATATAAGCTTCCTTTTAACCACCACTGTGCAGCGAAACATGAAAATTTGACATTAGATATTCACAACTGGATATTCAATGCTGAACATATAAACAACCAAACAAGAGCGAATTTAAGACATTCACTACTTTTTTTCCAATGTTGTATAAAATTGTGGAAGAGTAATAAATTATAATTGAGCTGTCACCCAGATGAGGATGGGTTCCTGTTTGAGTCTTTGTTCCTCTCAAAGTTCCTTCCTCATGTCATCTCATTTAGATGTATTCCTATAAATTTGCTTTGTGATGTGAATACACCGATCAAGAGGCATTGGTGGCTCAGTGGTAGGTTGCTCGCCTATCATGCGGAAGGCCCGGGTTCGATCCCAGCCACTGGATACAGTGCCGTTCCCAAGCCCGGAAAAAATGGGAGGGTTGTGGCAGGAAGGGCATCCGGCGTAAAACCTGTGCCAAGTTGTTGTGTGGACCAGTTGGTCCTCTGTGGCGACCCCGAACAGGGAGCAGCCGAAAGCAACTTCATGTGAATACACCGATCAGGTATAGCATTCTGAGCACTGAGAGGTGAAGTTATCATGGCACCTGTTAGTGGGTGGGATATATTAGGCAGCAAGTCAACATTTTGTCCTCAAAGTTGATGTGTTAGAAGCAGGAAAAATGGGCAAGCGTAAGGATTTGAGCGAGTTTGATGAGGGCCAAATTGTGATGGCTAGACCACTGGATCAGAGCATCTCCAAAACTGCAGCTCTTGTGGGGTGTTCCCGGTCTGCAGTGGTCAGTATCTATCAAAAGTGGTCCAAGGAAGGAACAGTGGTGAACCGGCGACAGGGTCATGGGCGGTCAAGGCTCATTGATGCACGTGGGGAGCGAAGGCTGGCCCGTGTGGTCCGATCCAACAGACGAGCTACTGTTGCTCAAATTTCTGAAGAAGTTAATGCTGGTTCTGATAGAAAGGTGTCAGAATACACAGTGCATGATGGATCAGGGCTGTTTTGGCAGCAAAAGGGGACCAACACGATATTAGGCAGGTGGTCATAATGTTATGCCTGGTCAGTGTATTTACTGTTAAAAGTGCTATACAGTGGAACTGAATTAAAACCTATATGTTCTTTTGACACATTCTTGCACTTTAAGCTTCTTCTCAGACCAATGCTCACCAAATTTTAACTAGCTCGTCCCACAGGACATAATTCTGCTGAACCCAGATTACATACTGGGTAAACAGACTGACTGATATTGCCTGGCTGTGCCTCGCTTTCTTTGGTTGGCTTCACTAAAAGCTAGAGATTATGGGATGCTCTATCTCCTGGCAACAGCACCTGACTTCCAGGGATGAAGATTCATGATACCACAAAAAGGTAATGGCTGTATTTCACACCTATCAAAGCTACGATTGGCATGTAAGGATTGGGAGGTTGCTGGTTTGCTGGAAATGGCATTTCTGCAGAAGAATAGAAGACGTTAAGACACTGAGACAAATCTCACTTTCTCTGACATGGCAAATCTGGCTGAAAACATTTTCATAGCAGGTTGTATGTGTTTTTTTATATGTTATATGTTCATACTTGTCTATAAAGCATTTTTCTCAGTGTTTTACATAGGAACATATATTTTTAGGGGGGAAAAAAATGGATAAACTCCTGAATACTGAGATATTTGTTTTCTAAATATCAAGCTGTTTAATAGAGTGATGTTCCTCACTGAAGGCTAAATCCCTGGAATGCATTATACATGTGATAATCGTATCAATATTTGATGTTTATTAATATAAACCTATGTCTCAACCTATTGTCTAAAAATGATTCACACTTTCTGTCCAATCAGTCAAGAATTCAACCTTGCTGTGCTATAAGCAAATAATTACTGTAATAAACCTTATTGTCTGAGCTACCATTTTTATTTATGTTATTAATATTTGGTAGCAATATTTCTCTGAGACGTTGACTGTGTTGGATAAATTATAGTTACAGCCTTATGGTCATTGTAGCAGGAAACTTGTTAAAAACTTTTGGGGGTGAACCAGTGAAGAGTAATTGGCCAGCAGTTCAGTGTGCCAGACGAACAGCAATAGTGTCACTAAAATTTATAAGGTCCTCATTTCGAGAAAAAAAAAAAACTTTTAGAAGACTTTATGTAGGTCAGAACTTCTCTGTTTTTTTTTTGTTTCTGTATTAATCGAAGCAATTACGTTATGATGGAAACTATGCATATGAGGATACATTAATAAATACTCTCAATATTCATTTTTATACCAAGAGTCTTTGTTACTGAAAATCAGGTCAGTTAAACAACCAGATGCTTGGAGGACATTTAAGGTGAATATTGGGATAGGGAAGAGAACTGCGGACTTGCTCAAGGGTTACTCTCCATGTGGGTTTTCAGGGCAGTCTTAATAGATGGTTTTCCTGGTCTAGAGGTCAAAAAGTATCTTCAGATTTTCCAATGAATAATACAATACCGGATACACCATTCTTCTAATTTAGGCTTTACTGTGTCTTTATGTAGTGCAGAAGATATCTGTAAAAATGGTGAAACCTTCAAACTGAAAACTCTTTCCTTTTTAGGGTCCTGTGCTTAGACAATTGATGCATGCTAACTAATTAGCCACATAGAAGTACAATGGCTCAGCAGGGTGAAACAAGAAATATTCATTAAGGCAGTCAGTTGGGAGCAATAGCTATTGTACTTCCTGGGTGGAAAAGCTGAAATTAGCACACATTTTCTCTTCGATCGCCCTGTTCTCGGCTGCATTCAGACTCCCCCGTGGGCTGGCTTAGGAAGCGTGTCAGAAATGCATCAGCATGTTGTTATCTGATCACATGACTGCAAATTAGTTTCCTCTTTCAACTCCAGAGACAAGGAATAGGAACGTCATAAAGCTCAGATGCAGAGTTTATGGTTGGAGATGTCAGAAGGTTAGTTCAGCTCATGGAGTGGGATGGAATTATGGGTCTATGAGCGGATTTATGTTTAATATTTTCAAAGAAAAAAATAAAACTTAGTAGCATTTCTAGTTGCATGCCTAGCAGCATTGCTAGGCATCTTCTATTTTCCTTGAAATTCTAATGCCATGTATACAAGATCCAGGGAGCAAGACTTATTTTTTTAACAAATGGAAATTTCTAGTATATTATGCAAACACGCAAGCTGCATAGTGTGGTTAAATACCTTGTGAAATTGTGCGTGAGAAAAAATACTGTAACTAAAGTGAACGAAGTGAAAGTTGTACTTACTGTATGCTCGTACTTGCTGCGAGTCGAGGAATTGATCTACTAATTCTATAATACACAAAAACTTTGAATCAAAATTATGAGTTAAATAATGTCTTTTTTAATGTCAATCATTTTAATTTAATACTGTCTACATTTGGAGATTATTTTATATCCTTATATGTTTTTTTGTTTTTTCTTTATATCCTGTTTTTTTTATTTTTTTTATTTTATTTATTTGTTTTTTTTCCTTGTACTCAAGTAAATTGGGTTTTGTCTCGATTCTCTTCATGATGTCACCAGACAGTTGTAATTAGAATTTTGTTGCATTGTGCTGCACTGCGTATGGTTGTGTGTGTGTGTGTGTGTGTGTGTGTGTGTGTGTGTGTGTGTGTGTGTGTGTGTGTGTGTGTGTGTGAGAGAGAGAGAGAGAGAGAGAGAGAGAGAGAGAGAGAGAGAGACCAATACGATTTAAATTTGACATTTAAACATTGTTCCTGTGAACTTGAGATCTCTGTTAGCAGCCACTCAATGAAGCAGATAAAAAAGTGAGAGATCAGCTTTTTTTATTATTATTATACTGAGCACAAAGACACTTGGATGCTGTCAAAAGCTTTGACCTATACTCCTGTCTGCATGTATCAGTAGGTGTTGTGAGATTTAAATACTAATTGTATGTGTGCCTATATATTCTGTATACAGCACATGTGCATTGCAGCATTTGATTTGGATAGAAAAATTACATCCAGAGTGCAGATGATACAAGGTCAGTATACCAAGTAAAGTAAAAAGAGACAAGAGTCAAGAAGCTTTTATTGCCATTTGAACCTGATGCAGTACACAATGAAATGATACAACGCTCCTCCAGGACCCTGGTGCTACATAAAGACGCAGAGTTACATAAAATAACAAAGAACTAGGGACTAAAAACAATCACACCGTTCCACATAAAGTGCATTTGTGCAAAAATAGAAAGTACAAAACGCAATGAGACAGACGACGCTCTACAAAACACTACTCTAATGCACAAAGAGCAGCGCCAACTAACATACACCGATCAGGCATAACATTATGAGCAGTGAGAGGTGAAGGGATTAACACTGATGATCTCCTCATCATGGCACCTGTTAGTGGGTGGGATATATTAGGCAGCAAGTGAACATTTTGTCCTCAAAGTTGATGTGTTAGAAGCAGGAAAAATGGACAAGAGTAAGGATTTGAGCGAGTTTGACGAAGGGCCAAATTGTGATGGCTAGACCACTGGATCAGAACATCTCCAAAACTGCAGCTCTTGTGGGGTGTTCCCGGTCTGCAGTGGTCAGTATCTATAAAAAGTGGTCCAAGGAAGGAACAGTGGTGAACCGGCGACAGGGTCATGAGTGGTGTACCGTCCTACAGTGTGCAAGTGAAGATGCTTTGGTTGTAAACATAAGACAGATAGCAGCAGTTTTGTAGCAGCATTAAAAAAAGTGGTGTGCAAAAACTGCAGTGTGAGTGCAGAGATAAACAGTTCAATATGCGTGTGTGTGTGTGTGTGTGCTGATGTTAGTCCAGTCTCTGGGAATTCAGGAGTCTGATGGGTTGGGGTAAGAAACTTTTACACATATTCTTCGGTACTTTGTGGAGAGTGGAGTGTGTGTCAGGGGTGTGTGGGGTCATCCACAATGTTGCTGGCTTTGCTAATGCAGCAGGTGCTGTAAATGTCCATCATGGAGGGAACAGAGATTCTGGTGATCCTCTCACTATCCACTGTAGGCTCTCGATAGACCCTCTGTAGAATGTGGTTGGGATGGGGGGGCAGGAGATTTGGAGTTGGGATGGGGGGGCAGCCTTTGCAGAAAGTAGGGAAGTCAAACCCAAAAATATTAAATAAATCACTCCTCATATACCTCATATAATATGGAAGCAGACCCTTGATATCATCATCACACGGCTGTGGCATGAAGCCCGTCAGCTCCTGTAATGGGACCTTCCTGTTTTGCACCTGTTCCTTGTTAAAGCTCTCATTACCATGTGTGTATTTATACTCCATTTGTCCTTTGCAAGGTGTGTATGACTGATTGCACTTCTAAGCTCCTAGTTTTAATATCAGAAAAGAAGAATTTTTCCTCAGTGGATTTTTCCAGCTAAGCAGAATCACAGTTGTGCTCACACAAGCTTTTATTCCTTCTGCATGGTTGATTTTATGTTAGCCAGTTTATTATGGTGGATGATTTGAAATCAATACACCTCTTTCTGGTGCTGATAAGATTAGATTACAACTTTATTTATTAAATAGATTAAGTACTTGTTCACATTCTCCCGGTTCTTCCTTCTCCGGTAATATGCAGTCCTCAAATACCCCGATCTCTGGAATAGACCTGGCATCATGGAGAAGAGACAGGAGTCACTGTCCGTGGTGCTAAAGACGATCCAATCTTTAGTATTGAAAAATGTGAACACTGATCATGCGGTACATGATTCAACATGTATCAAAAGAAATAAAATCTAGAAGTTGCTGACTGCAAACAAAGACAGTTGTACACTACGCTAGTTAAAGTTAGCATTCTCTTGGACAGATGCAATCATTAATATTCATTAAATTTCAGTGACTAAAGCAAAAAATGAGAAGGCTATGCAGCATGTCAGTATTTCACATGTTTATAGTAAACGTGATGCAACTAGAGTGGGACAAACAAGGCACCTCATTTATTGATCTTTTTATTCATTTTTAAGGATTTAAAAAAGTTTCAGGAATGCTTATTTTCTTAATCTAAATCTTAATAATAATCCAGTCAAGTGAGGCTTTAATTACTGTAAAAGGGCATGTGTGAAAGTATGAGTCTTAACCAGCTAAAGCTGCTGCCTTTATTTGTCACATATACATTACTGCACAGTGAAATTCTTTTCTTCGCATATCCCATCCTTGTGGCTTGGGGTCAGAGTGCATGATACAGCACCCATGGAGCAGGGTGGGTCGGGGGCCTTGCTCAAGGGCCCAACCGTGGCAGCTTGGCAGTGCTGATCTTCTGGTCAACGACCCAGAGCCTTAACCACTTGAGCTACCACCGCCCCAGTTTAACACCCCACAAAATACTGTGTGCTCATCCACTCATATTGGTACAAAAATTTAAAAGAAAGCCAAGAAACATTGTCAAAGAAGTGTAGACATCATAGCTCCTGCCTGAGGGTCAGAGACAGTTACCTGGATACTTTCTCATGCTCATGTCGAAACCTTCACAGAATCTCAGAGTGACCTAATGGAGCATTTGTAATAAATTCAGTTGTCACTCAGCCCTCTTTCCCATTTTTAGTCTCTCCTCTCGGAAGTCAGAGCATTTAAACCTAGATTTCCTTCATTAGCATTGCTACATTCCTTCAATAACATCACTGCTCAGTCGAAAGCTCTACAAAGATGTTGTGTTCTCTCACAGTAAAGTCGCTTCTCTCTGCTGAGTTAGAATGTAGACCGCATTAAAAAAATGATGTAAGCTGCTCCATTAAACTGTCTCCTCTATGCTTGCTTTTAAACAGAATCTCTTTGTATTGTACCAGATTTCCTAGTATATTTTTGGAGTAAATTGAATAAACCTGATTCAACTTCTGGACAGAAAGAAAAAAAACTCCGCACAGCTTCTCAGTTGAGCCTGGTTGACAGAGAGAGAAAAAGAGGCAGAAAGAAGTGCATGTGGAAAGAAAGAGAAAAGTGGACAAAGTCAGAGAGGTAAAGAGCAAGGAAGAGTGTGAGCAAGTGCCTCTCTGCCTGTCTGAAAGTGATGGCCATTAAAAAGAGGCCAGCTCCACTGCTGTCATGTCTCAGCCTCTGGGCTCGGTGGGATTAAAAAAGGCTGCAAAGATAGACGCCCACGCTCCTGCTATCTGCCGCTCTCCACACAAATACCCTACTCCTACTGTTAAAACCTCCACCCCTTTCTTTCTCACCCCTCTTTCTTGCATCCTGTAATTCATTAATTAAAGTCCATCACTTTGCTACCATCTCGCTACCATCTTGGGTTTAAAGTTCTAAAGGGAATGAATATTATTTTTATACCTTGTGAGCTGACCGCTTTACCACATGTTTCTCATGTTCTTTGATAAAAATGGTAGCCATGTCAATTTCTTAAATCACTGCGTAATCATTTTGCAGTTCAACAGAGCAAAGGAAGTCATCACTCTTCAGCAAAAAGGGCACGAAGCATGGCAACACTAGTAAATGAAACCTAACTGTAACCTAATGACCGAGCCTACATTAATTATTAACATTGTTTGTGTAATAATTTTAGGATGCATATCACTTTTGCCTCTCGACTAATTTATGTTAAACTAAATACAAACCAAAATGAGGCACGGTAGTAGGATACGACAATAGTTTCCAATATTTTTCACTTTTCAATCGTATCAACCCCCTTAACCCCCCTTTGGTATACTTAATCCCCCTTTAACATTCAGTCTTCTGAAATTCTCTACCCTACAGTTGTAAACCTTAAACCTGTTTAAAACTCTATTCAAAATGGTAGCCATGCTGCATGTACAATCTAACTGGATTTATCCAGCCTTGATAGCACCCATATACCGCCTTAACTCCAATAACATTTGCAATAAATACCACATTCCCTGAAACCTTCTTGTCCAGTTCTTCCTGGACCAGCATTGTTTGCTAAGGCCACATCGTTAGGCAGAAAGATTTAGTCACTGTTCAAGTCAGTAATCCGGCAACAAGTAAACAGTCCAACAGGCAAGAGTGGTAGGATGGAAATCCACCATTGATACATACAACATTGTCAGTTATCTAGCATTCATAGAACCACATATACGTACATAACTAGCATTTATGGTACTGTGAATTCATGTTACAATATAATGAGGATCAACATTTATGTTTTAGGACCTGGAAAATGATCATGGTGATGCCTTAGTAGCTGCAGATCAAATGGCCAGGGCCATCAACCTCTATGTAATGCTCAGGATCAGGATATACTTCCTGTAGAGTGACATTTCAGCCCAGATATACGCTGTGATACTGATGATGTCTACCACCCTCCACGAGATCAACTTCTTCATTCTAATTCAGTGGATTTTTATTACTTGTGGCTCGGTAATACCCGGTAATACCCGGGCTCTTTTTTGTTTATTGAGTTCTGCCAATCTTAAGTGTTTGTTGCTGGCCTGATACATTGGTTGTCAATTATATTTGATTTGTTTTGCCTTTATGTATTTTGTCTGCTTTCTTCAGTAAACCTAATCATCAAAACATGTCTGTGCTTGACAGAAGACTTTGCCACCCATGGAGCCAGTGGGTTTTGACAGATATTTTACTGAACAGAGAAGAGTCACGAGGAATCAACAACAGCTAGCCAGCATTCATGCAATGCTCAATGCGCTCTCCAGTCGAGCACCACAGCTTGCTTCCGTCCTCATTTTCCATGAACACTCAAAACAATCCCATCCATCATTTCCTACATCAGAATATCAAAAGTGATCCTGCAGAATTTTCTACTGCAGTGTTCTTTGTATTTTTCTTCTCAAGCGTTCACCTCTGATTATGATAATACCACACAGCTGATTTCTCTACTCCGAGACAAAGCGCTCACCTTCAGCTATGCCACATTGTCTCAATTAGGGGAGACACTTCAGTTTTTCTGAGTGGTTTGTGAAATCCTTCAGGGGAAACCATTCCCCACCAATAAGAAAATGGGTCAGAAGCACCACTGTGTATGGCCTAGAGTTCTGGACAGGCACTCGCAGTGAATAAAAAGTATGTTTCGGTTATGCACGATTCTGACCTTGAATGTAGACATATATTTCTTATATAATATTGGCTCGAGCAAGCAGCAATGTAAAGTCCAGCAACAGTGTCTGGCAGTTAATGTAACCTCAATATGTCATGCTGAATTTCATACACGAAATACACATAAAAATCTAACTGCAAAATTAGTGAACATTTATAATTTGCAGAATAAGAGGGTGGAAACTGTTATATTAAACCAATTTTATAGTGATTAATATTACAAATACGACTATTCATCCATCAATACATTTTGACAATATACCCAGATGTGTATCTGAATGCTTCCCATTTCCTCATTCATATATCATCATGTGAGGATTTTTTTATTTGCTCAATTTGGATGTCTCATGCTTTTATGCTTCTATTCCGTTTGACAGCTCTGAATAAAATGCTATCAGTATATTAATCATTGCCTATATAATACTTAACAGGAAGTGCTTGCACTTAAAATGGTCATATTCATATTACTGAAAGCATTTCACTTAATACTTCAGTGGCTGCATATCCTGGCGAAAACAATGACCTTTCCTTGTATAAATATTCATGTAGTATAAATTGGTGATTTAAGTTACTGACTAAATACAGCCATAAGATTGTAGGCAATGCAGTAGGTAGTTGACACTGAATATTATTTGAGACTAAATGGCATCTGACAGATGATGAATAAATTACAGTACAAAAATGTT
The DNA here is from genome assembly GCA_033459395.1 of Hemibagrus guttatus. Classification (NCBI taxonomy): domain Eukaryota; kingdom Metazoa; phylum Chordata; class Actinopteri; order Siluriformes; family Bagridae; genus Hemibagrus; species Hemibagrus guttatus. The sequence continues at coordinate 28,909,995 of JAUCMX010000006.1, read as the reverse complement.
CAGAGAGGACTATTATATAAAAATGGAAGGTTATATAAAACACTATAACATAATCCAACTTAATTTACTTAAACAGAACTATACAGTATGTATAGCAATAAAAAACTAATATTAATCAAATATAATAGCAATTTAATTTTGGGACCATTTAGCTTTCTTCTGTCCCACATGTTTATCTTTCGTATTGTTCAGTATTGTTTGGAGAGCTGGAGCAGTGAATTTGGGAGAGTGGTCCTTTATTTATTTATTTATTTATTTATTTATTTATTTAACTTTCAGACTTCAAAAGTGAGGAATTCTGGCATTGAACCTGAACACTGGACCATTTATTTACTCTTCCACAAGTTTTTAAGGGATCATGGGAGTGTGCTAATTTAGCCTACAAGTGAGCTGCAGGTTTGGAGAAGGCTTATGAAGTGTGCCGTGCAATTGGGATAGTGGTCATCTATCTATCTATCTATCTATCTATCTATCTATCTATCTATCTATCTATCTATCTATCTATCTATCTATCTAACAGGCTTTTTTAGACTTCAAAAGTGAGGACTTCTGGGGCATGGAACCTGGGCAGTGGTCCGTTTCTTTACTCTTGCACGTTTTAGAGGGATTATGGGAGTATTTAGTCTCACTAAAGTGTGCTGCAGGATTAGAGAAGGCCTGTGATGTGTGCTGTGATGTTTGTTGTGGACATTTGTTGTACTGCATTTGTATGCGGTATCTGGGTCACTACTCTCTGGTCTCTGTATGAGAGTTGTACCTGATGAAAATCAGCACCTTCATGACTGAAGCCATGGGATTCTCCCATAAAAGAGCAGGATGCTGTTTGTATATAAGGGAAAATAACTGCAGCTTCAAGATGAGTTTAGGTACTTGTGACTTATTCACAAGTGATAAAAATTTTAAATTTGAGATGTATCTGGTCAGCAGTTGGCTTCAGTTGCTATGACCCAGTCACTGGGTTGCTGGGCATACTCTCCAAGAAAGGGTGAACAGCATGACAATCCAGGAGAGCCTTAGAGTTTAGTCTTTGCTACCCCAAATTGAGGTGGAGTCAGTTGAGGACAGGTTGGACATCTTACAAAGAATGTACAAGGAGGGCCTGCTGCCAGATATTTTCTCTCCAGCAGGTCCTGGGTCCTTGCCTCCCTGGGTTCTATGTCCTGGCATCCTTGTAAGATGCCCCATGGTCATCATTAAATCTTAGACAAATTACAAATTGCCTCCTGGTTTGCCCCCACTAGAGCTATTCAGCTTGGGAACATCTGGGAATCACCACAGGAGAAGCTGGAAGGTGGATAGAAAAGCCTGGAATGACCCTTTTAGCTTGTGGCCACATTGACCACCACCAGGAAAAGCAGAAGGAATGAAGTAATCACGAACAAATGATTATGAATGAATACATTTACAGAATCTGTCATATAATGAAATCCAGTATACACTGTTATAAAGAAAAAAGAGTTATCCAAGAAAAGTTACATTACTCTCAATAGCTTGTAAATCTGTATATCTCTATCTCTTAGCAGCAGTGAGGCTTTGCATTCCTCATCAGACAAGCAACAAATGCAGAACAAGGATGACTTTATCGTCATCCACGGTTAACTTATTCCTCATCTCGCTGAGGCAGTAATTATCTTGTAATTGAACTCAATGTTTCCTCATCCATTTATTAGGCAACATGTCAGATGTTGTAGGCACAGTAAATGGTCTCCGTGGCATTTGTGCAAGTCCACTATGGCCAACAGGAAATGAAAGCATTGTTTAAGACTGAAATGCATGGCAGAGGAGGACCATGGGATGTACACAATCTACAGGATGCTTGCTTTTTCAGAGCCCTACAATGCCTTTCTTGGTGGTAACATTTGTGTTTTCTTCATTAATATGTACAGTATCTTCCACCTGGAAATGCAGATATAATATAAATACATTACATACATAATTACCATTTAAACCAAAATGTTAAAGTTAGACTACAGTATGTGCAGCTTTTCATGGTAAGAGATGCATACCAAGGGTGTAGTTTAGTACCTTTTGTATGGACGTGAGATGTGATTTTTAGATATACACAACCAAACTTATGGATGAAATTTATTTTCTCAGCCATTGTGTTAATTCATTTCTGAATCAGTGTTTTTCTTATATCATCATCCATATTATCTCCAGTGGAATGACTCCAGCCCATTAGAATTCAGCAAGTTTGTCAATTAGTGAGATAAAAATCCATATTTTTCAGTCTGAAACTTTAAGGCCATAGACCAAGGCTTAGAGGTTGTAGCTTTGTTAACCTGAAAGATTGTGTAATAAATTGCACTTTCCCCAAGCCTGTGGGGCATCTGTTTACAACCTGAACAGTCAGTATGTGTTCGATCACCTCAGAGCAATTGTGAAGTCTTTTTTTACTGGAGAGATGCCAAATAAATTTTTCCTCCATCCCTCAATCTATGAAAGTTGTGAGTTGTACCTGCCTCTGAGTGAGAGAATCGCACAGCAGCATTGCACTAAGTTTAAATGAGTGGAGGGCTTAAGGGCTACCACTGCTCCACTTACTAGAAGCCCTACTTCTACTGAGTGCCTGCTTTTAAACGCAACTCTGGGCGATGCATAGAAAAGTCCCCTTTGGAGATACAGTAGAGCCACTGCATATGTTTTTTTCCCCCTGTTTATTATTGCACATTCGGGCAACCTTGATCATTCCACTTCCTTCTCAGAACAAAAACGAAATGAATCCTTTGAAAGACAGCGAATAAAGTAACTCCAGTGGTGTCTGGACAGAAATAATAACAGGCATGAAAATAACATAGAGTCATTAGGCTAACTTGGAAGTAGGGGATATAAACATATATTATTAATTATTATTTCATTTCTTTGCAAATGCAAATTTCTAACCACTACACAGTAAGAATAACTGTTAATTACCCACAATCCTTAAGACCATTCATTCTTTAAATATTCTAAAAATTATATTTCCAGCAATATACCAGCCCAACCTTTGTAGATATTTACAAACAACTTATTAAAAAATGAACTGTGTATGCAAATGTAATAATTCCCTTCAGAACTATTAAGACGTTCCTTAAATACAGAGTCCTTGTGACTTGCTTCCCCGCTCCTATCTTTCAAACAGTGACTCATTTGGTGTACTTAGCAATTTTAGCCTACTTAGCAATTCTCACTTAGCATATTTTAAAATGCATGGAATAACCATGCAACAGCATTAGCATATTATAAAGTAGATGGGCTAAATTAAAAAAACTAATGGATTGAAGTTATGACCTTGCAACAAGGTTGCGGAAGACATCCACTGCCTAAACTTTACAATACAATCAGTTATAATGCAGAGTGCAATACGGGCATAACATTTCTTTCTTTGTGCGACAGAACAGTACAGAAACAAAGAGACTCATTTTATAGGCTCATCTATGGCATTGTAAATAAGAGAGAACCCACACGCCTGTGCTTTTATGATTGTCGAATGTGCCTGCACTGAGTGACTCAATTGAACTCATATTGCTTGAGGCCTGCTGGAGAATAGTGCTCATCAAACGAAGCAATAGGGTGTTCAACGTTTAGGGGAGAATAGGAAATAAGTAAACTAATGAGGTGTGGTGATTGAAAGCATCTCAGTCAGGGACAGAGAGCAGTAATGCTTTTGGCATCATTAAAGCGGGTGACATGATGGAGAAGGTAACGCATCAGAAAATGATGCTGATATTTTTCATAACATGGGCCACGTCACTGGATGAGCAGGAGACTGATGGTGCATGATCCTGGGTGACTAAATGTTGACCTAATACCGGTGACTGAAGCAGGACAAGGAGGATTATCAGTCGGTTTTACAACATCCGACAGGACAGTTTGGATCAAGATGTAATGTTTATGTTTATATTGTTTGCATGTTGCTGTTGTTTACTAGTATTGATGTTGTAACAAGTGAATAAATGTAGATCAAGCTTTCCATGAACTCTGATTGTGTTCTGCCCCTGTTCATCTGCCACACTGATCCAGAAACTCTGACTTCCTGATGTCTTGATCTCCTGATCCTTCATCTCATATATTTATGACTTTAATAACTAGATTGTGTTTTCTTTTAGGACCATTTATTTGATTCCCTTTATAACACCAAAGACCCAAGCATATGCTATTTTGTAGTCACAAAGTCCACAAATGTGAAAGCAAGCAACATTTATAATCAGCATTTACGGCAGGTTTTCTATAAGATGCTAATGAGAAAGAACGTTAACGTTAATGGCCTGCGTTTTGCTATTGCAGGAATAACCTTTACAGGGTTAAGAGAGAAGACAGCGTAGAAACAAAACAATGGAAATCAATTAGACCTTCATTAAATGAAACAACTCAAGACAATCAAGACCTGCCGTAATTAATACGAGACCTTATTAAATATCAAAAACATCGATGCTCATACTGGAATCATGAGAAAAATGTGTTTAGGTTTACGGCTGAGTTTCCATTCGAACTGAATTTGAAAATGAACAAGTATTGGATTAAGGCTTTAGCTCCAAAATGGTCACTTTTATTTGTAAGAAACATGAGCTATGAGAAAAAACAAATAGCCAGTTGCCAGATCTGAAACCAAATTTAGGGTTTTCTGTCAAATATTATATATTAACTGACCACTTTTTTTTAGAAACACAGTCCAGTATGGTATATAAAATCATGCAGATTTTCAGTTAATTTCAGTTAATGTTCACATCAGGCATTAAAATGGGATCTCAGTGAGTGTGAAGGCTGTTAGAACCAGATGGTTCAGAATTCAGGAAGTGCTAATCTCTTGAGATTGTCACACACAACACTTTTGAGAGTTTACACAATCTGGTGGCAAATAAAAGTCCAGTGATCAGAAACATGCTTTGATTATCAAATGGATGTCAGAGGAAAATGCTTAGTCAGTTCCTCCAGGATTTCGTGATTTTGCGATCACAGAAATGAACGTGTTTTCAGTTTTTCAAAATAACGCGGATTTTACGCAGATTTGTGCCACCTAGTATGACATCCTCACAACACACATTCAGCCAAAACCCTCTCTGATTCCCATGTGAAGACAAAGAAGCTTCACACTTCTCTCATAGAACGTTATTACATTTGTATCCTCACTGGTAGGAGTTTTGATTAAAATAAGCGAACAAACTAAGCGAAATCCTGGAGGGACTGATTATACAGCAACTCAAATAGTCACTCTTTACAACCATAGTGAGCAGGAAAGCGTCTCAGAACACACAACATACGGAACCTTGAGGCGGATGAGCTACAACAACAGAAGACTACTTTTATAATTTATAACCAAACCTGGGGCCAAGTATTTCATCTAACATGGGTTTATTTATTCTTTACATTAATTAGTCACTGAAGACGATAATGCAATGCTATTCTATTGCATCTTTTCTTATGAATACACAGTCTTGATGGGAAATAGATCACAATTTGTAAAACAAACAGGAAACAGTATGAATCTTATGAATCTACATGCTAGATCATGTAGATTAGCTAGATAGCTGAATCCTATCCTGAGGCATTATGATACAAATCTTGATTATTTTTCAGTTCATTCGCCCATGGCCATATAACTAGGAGAAAAAGTTTATTTTTCGGGAAGATTTGAGTTATGACAGTGATATTACAGAGGAAGGGCCTCCTGGTGGTCCAGCGGTCTCATTGCCGCAGCCCGGGTTCGATTCCCGGGCAGGACGCCCACCCAGCCACTGAAGAGTCCCAAGCCCGAATAAAATAGGAGGATTGCTACAGGAAGGGCATCTGGCGTAAAACCTGTGCCAAAAATCGAGTGGACCAGAAATGATCCACTAAAAAAAGAAGTGGACCCTGCCATTGCGCGGGACAAACACTAAGAAAAAGAGAAGACAGAAGAGTGACATTACAGAGGAAATAATGATTTCATGCCAGATTTGTACCCATTCCAAAGAACAACAAAACATTACACACAGATGTGAAGCTGTTTAAGCAGATGCAATCTGGAAAGCGTTGATTTTCTGACATTACTATAGACAGTTATTTATTTCAGTCCAGACTCGGAAAGGCTCCGAGTCTGGACTGAGAGAGAGAGAGAGAGAGAAAGAGAGAGAGAGAGAGAGACAGAGGAGAGAGTAAGGGAGCGATGGAACTGATAAATCATTATGATGAGTGTCAGCTCTGTAAATCAGCTACCTTATCATACTGAATAAGGTCATCATGATAACGGGGGAAATCATAAGACCAGTGCATGACATTTAAGACACAATTCCGTCAATTTCTGAGAAAACAAATCTATACTGACAATTACTCTGACATAAAATAAATAAATAATTAATAATAAATGCAGCCTTAGGAGCAAGCAGACAGCATTGAAAGGCCATTGTTACTGTTACTTTTGTGTTTGTTTGTTTGTTTGTTTGTTTATTGCAGAAGGAAGACTTTTTTGCATCCTCACCTCAGCACCACGATGCTTGGTTTCCTTGCTAAAACACGCTGGAATGTAAATTGGCTATGAATACACATGCCCCAAGATGGGAGTGTGTGTGTGTGTGTGTGTGTGTGTGTGTGTGTGTGTGTGTGTGTGTGTGTGTGTGTGTGTGTGTGTGTTGTGTGTGTGTGTGCCATTTGTTAGACAGGTGTCTCATCCAGGCTGTTCTCCTACCTTGTGGCCGATGCTCCTGGGACGAGCTCCAGATCCACCACGGCTCTGACCAGGATAAATCACTTACTGAAGATAACTGAATGAATGGATTAGTTTTATTAGATATGATGGCAGTCAGAGAATCCGAGTAACAGTAATCTATTTTCAATTTCTACTTCCTGTCTGCTCAGAGCAGAAAATAACTGTATTTTCTTTGTCCTTCTTATGAGTTTTGATGAGGTATTTGACTTTGTAAACATAATCGACTCTGACAGATCGACGAGCTTCATTCTTGTCCCGATGTCCAGGGGGGATTCCTTATTTAGATGGACTCTGGCCTGGAGACACAGACAGAGGGACATATAAAGTCAACTAAAGGTGCAAGTTCCTTTTGGCCATTATTTTTGTTTAAACTTTCCCACTTAGACTCTTTTTTGACTTGCCTTGTCCTTCACAAAGCATCCCAGGAGCATTTGAATGTCATTGTATTCATTCTGTACTCACAAACTGAATTTGATTTTCATCTCCCACACAGGATGGGCCTTGGGCTTTAATCTTGAAAGGTCAGTATCTGCTTATGGTGCATTTATTTATTTATTTATTTATTTATTTGAGTGACTGGGAGTATACCTTCTTCAGTGCCTGTACTTCTTCTTCTTTTTCTTCTTCTTCTTCTTCTTCTTCTTCTTTCGGCTTTTCCCTTCAGGGGTCGCCACAGCGAATCATCTCTCTCCACCTATCCCTATCTTCTGCATCCTCAACACTTGCACCCACTAGCTTCATATCCTCATTAATTCCATCCATATACCTCCTCTTTGGCCTTCCTCTTTGCCCCCTGCCTGGCAGCTCCATGACCAACATTCTCCTACCAATATACTCACTCTCCCTCCTCTGAACATGTCCAAACCATCTTAATCTGGCCTCCCTAACTTTGTCCCCCAAATGTGCCCCCCCATCATATTTTAATCCGATGGCTTCCGGTGTCATGCAGATCACCTTTTAAGCGATTTCCTGAGTGTGACTTAAATAAGAGTGCATCAGTTGATCTGAGAAATCACCTACATTAACCTTTAATATACATTAATATATATTAATCCGTTAAATGAGGCCTCTGATATCTGCATCAAATACCAAAGCTACATCTAGTGGACGGAGTTCTGTGTGTTACAGGGAGCTCAGGACAGATGATGATACCCCTCTATTTAAATGTACTTGTTTTTTAAGACTCAGAGGTCATGGAATTGTTGCTACCGCTTTACGCTTAATGACATGCGTGACAGTAACTATTACTTTCCACCTGATTTAAGTTGAACTGACAGACAGGTTTAACGGTGTAATTTTAGCAGGCAGGTTATTATTCGATACTCATGCAAGATCAAGCTTTAAAAAGGCTTATCGCTTACATTATAATTAACACAATACACACCAATACACACTCGTTGCCAAATTATGCATGAAGCCATGACATAATTTAGTTTTGCCCACTCGTAATTAAACAAGTATTCAAATTTATTTCAAAAATTAAACACTCAAATTTAGCATCTGTATGATTTGAAAGAGCAATTTACTGGTCATAGAATTTGGTCATCATCTGAATTGCTTTCCAAAGACCCAATTAAAGTGTTTTTGGCTATTTTTCATGTTTAAGTTAAAGCTGAAATGAATCTCATTATTTCCAGCTGGATTCAGGCTTACAGAATTATTACCGATTTCTAGGAAATGCAACACACCAGTTTATATAATACTAGTTACCTGTTTGACCACAGCTTTTATGTAATTAATCAAAACCCAATGCAGTTTTATATATATATATATATACATATATATATATATATATATATATATATATATATATATATATATATATATATATATGCAGACATCTTAGACAACTTATTAGTGCTTGTTTTTTAGAGCTTCTCACCCAAACTTTAACAATTTTTTTTTTTTGGTCAAAAAATACAAAAAAAAAAAAAAAAAAAAAGACTATTTTGAGACCTTGCTGATTTTAGAAATAATATAGACCTATTTTTGTGTGATGTCTTTATTCAACAGCGAGTTTGGCCTCGAATTAAATCTTGTAATTCTGTGTAACACAGAGATAAAAAAAAATATCAAAATATTTGTACTGTATAACAATTTATACAGAATGGTATCCTGGTCAGTGATATTTTGTCTCTTTGTCCAGTGCTGTTTTTTTTTCTTTGTTTTTTTTTGTATTATTTTGTATTGCCTTTTTGTCTTGCACTGTTCGCACTCGGTGCACTTTATGTAGCTAGGACAACTTACTTTTAGTCCTTAGCTCTGTGTTGTTTTATGTAGCACCAGGGTCCTGGAGAAACGCTCATTTCACTGTGTACTGCGTCAGCTATATATGGTTAAAATGACAATAAAAGCTTCTTGACTTGACTTGGTCTTAGTGAAAAATTGTGAAATTATCTTAGTGAAAAATCTGTATTTGTAAAACATTCAATCCAAAGCATGTACTCATATGTACATCCATACAAGCCTTTACAATTACTTAGTATGAGCTATCAAGTGAATATAACCTATTAAAAAATGGAGCACGCAGTCAGTAGGATTTAAAAGAGCATATGATTTATAGGTTACATTAAAAACCTTTGACATTTCTTTGACTACATTGATTTTGATTTAAAGATGTTTCTAAATACCAGTTTCAGTGATGTGGATCCAGATCAGTGAAACACTGTCAATGTGAAGACCCCCAAAAATTGAATCTAAACCTCCGGGCAACTTACCCTTACTGGATATGATGTGTTACTTCTTGTAGTTATGTGCGTTGGGGACAACTAGAACACTGTCTAGGAAGGAGCTTTTATGGTAGACCCTCATGGGTTTGCCATTCATCAGTACTAGAAGTCAATTGCCCAGGCCCTCTCAGAGAAAACCAACAGAGAGATGGATGGCCATAAAAAAGGACCAATCACTCAAATTGATGGCAATGTGAAAACACAGTGGGGGTCTCAGGCTGCCAGTTGGTTAACAAAGGATTTAAGAAGAACTGATGAACACAGAAAGCAATGTAATTACACTAGGGCTTTAGTTAGGTTTTTTTTTTTTTTTGGTGCTGAGCTACCCCAGTGTCAATGGTTATATAACACCATCCTGTTTATTGGTACAGCAAAATATAAACGTTGTGGAACATACCAATTACCAGACCATTAAGAGAGAATTCATTATTAATAATCAATGTTATTAGCTGAAATGCATATGCATGCATCACGTCTTTTATTAGTTCATTTACACTGAAAAAAAAAGCTCACTGATTTATCTCATTTAAATGTGTGCATTAATACCATTTTCTTTTTCTACATCCAACATGTTTTGATGGTATAAATATCCAAGACCTGAGCTTAGATGGCAACCCAGACCCCTGGCATTATAACATTTGAAAAACGTCTATACAATTACATCAAGCTTGTTTTTGGTTCATTTGAACACTCCAGGCTTTCACGTCATCAGATCACGTTAATATTACAGTATGATGTAGATTAATCACAGTGAATTGATCACACTCACTTGACATAATTGGAAATTAAATGGAGTATAAGAAATTGATGAGTGTTTCCATATTTTTTCATGCAAACCGTAAGCAATATGTTCTTTCAAATGTACAATTATTTCAGAACAGTGTGATCAGATGGTAGTTCCTGCGAAATATTTGCAAATGCTTCCATGCATGGATATATGAGTACACTCTTCTGAATGAACAGATAATATTTTACAAATACCGACAAAAATTTCTACACATTTCTGCACATTTCTTAACTAAATGTAGCTACGGTTGACGATCCGTCAGCAGTAGAACTGTTTCTACCTGTGGGAATTTATTTCTTTTTTATCTTTCCTCATAATGTTATGAAGAGGCATAGTGTTGGGATTTTTTGTAATATTTCAGGCTGTGGATGTGTACAGAAACATGTCCTGACAGCAGTAATAATAATAACAAGGACCTTCTCCATGCTGAGTCTTTTAGAAAGATATTATTCTAATCCTGAGCTCATTTCCTGTTGGTCAACACTCCCAATATGAGTGAATTCATGGGGTTCACTTTTTCTGCTACAGGAACAAGTAATGTTATGCCTGATCAGTGTATGTAATAATAAATAAAATACTTTATAAAAGTATAAAAAACTTTTATGTTAACTGAATCTTAACTGTTCTTTTTTATGTTTTCTTTTGAACTTTTATTCTGACGCATACACTGTTAATATATCTCTCTAATCACACACACACACACACACACACACACACACACACACACACACACATAACCCAATTCTCCAATACGTTGTGGACTTTACGGTGGATCAGGGGTGCAGCATTGTGTGAAACTCATTTCTTCTCAAAAGTCCAGGCAGTAAATCACTTGGAAGCCATAATGTCATCGACATGGGCCATCAACCCTTTGCTGTCACTGTTTGCTTTTGGGATTCAACCTTTCAAAGCTCCTGGCTAAAATAAAATTAGGAAACTTCCAGAAGTTTGACAGAATGATAACATGCAGTAGAATTGCAATAGGTTCTTAAAGATCTTGAGCTGTACAAGTCATATGTAAAAGTGCTTGCAATGGTCCACTAGGCCACATGGATCACTTTACATGTGTGTCTCAGTGGTTCTATGTTTAGCCCATCTGCCTCGAGGGATGCTTTTCTGTAGTTCATTTACACATCAGTCCAATATCTGTGGTGCTTATCCTACACAGGGGCATGCTGAACCTGGTGCCTATTCCAGGGGACTTGCGGTACAAGGCAGGGGACATCCTGGACAAGGGGCCAACCCATCATAAGACATAACAACAAACAAATACACTCACACACACTATAATCCTCTTATAACTACATACTGAATACCAGTATTTCCTGAATATTTTTACCAATCAGATGATTAATAAACTGGCAGTTTTAAAAGATTAATATTTGTCTTTGTGTCCTTTGCATGAGGCCAATGTTAATAATAAATAGTGGGGGAAAAGACAGGATTTATTAGCTGCAACTACAACCAACATTTCCCCCCCTGAATTTCTTATCATTTTGTGTAATATCTTGTTGGATGATGTGACTATAAGTTGCTTCTTTGAACATTAGTTGTTGTTTTTTTTATCTTCTTCTTCTTCTTTCGGCTTTTCCCTTCAGGGGTCGCCACAGCGAATCATCTCTCTCCACCTATCCCCATCTTCTGCATCCTCAACCCTTGCACCCACTAGCTTCATATCCTCATTAATTCCATCCATATACCTCCTCTTTGGCCTTCCTCTTTGCCTCCTGCCTGGCAGCTCCATGTCCAACATTCTCCTTCCAATATACTCACTGTCCTCCTCTGAACATGTCCAAACCATCTTAATCTGGCCTCCCTAACTTTGTCCCCCAAACGTCCAACATGAGCTATCCCTCTGATGCACTCGTTCCTAATCCTGTCCAATCTTGTCACTCCCAAAGAGAACCTCAACATCTTCAGCTCTGCTACCTCTAGCTCTGACTCCTGTCTCTTCCTCAGTGACACTGTCTCTAAACCATACAGCATGGCCAGTCTCACCACTGTCCTGTACACCTTCCCCTTGATTCTCGCTGATATTTTCTGATCACACAGAACTCCCCACACCTTTCTCCACCCATTCCAACCTGCCTGCACTCGCTTCTTTACCTCTTTCCCACACTCTCCATTACTCTGGACTGTTGACCCCAAGTACTTAAACTCCTGTACCTTCTTCACCTCTTCACCCTGTAACCTTACTGTTCCACTTCCCTCCCTTTCATTCACACACATGTACTCAGTCTTACTACGACTGACCTTCATTCCTCTTCTCTCCAGCGCAAACCTCCACCTCTCCAGGTTTTCCTCCACCTGCTCCCTGCTCTCACTACAGATCACAATGTCATCTGCAAACATCATTGTCCAAGGAGACTCCTGTCTGACCTCCTCTGACAACTGGTCCATCACCATAGCAAACAGGAAGGGGCTCAGAGCCGATCCCTGATGCAGTCCCAAGTTGTTGTTTTTTTTATATTAATATGATATTAAGATGATATCATAAAATGATATTAAGTGTAATTTCATCATCACCCCAAGTTCACTTATGAATCACACCGACTAAATATTTATAACGAACAAGTGGAATAAGAATCATTAACGCTGTAAGAACGATAATTAACTTACATTTCTTTAATTAAATGTAGTTATAAAATAATAAAAAATTAAAATATAATAAATACGAAAAAATAACAAATGTGAGAATTTTAAAGGGTGTCCAACACATCATCATTATTGTCAAATATTTAATTAATTAGCTATTTATATGAATTAATACAAGCTGTCTTCAAGTGTACATGATTCATCGCACCAGTTTCCTTTGAGGTGCAAACTTCAGAATCTGTATTATTTCTTTTTTTATTCCAAAAAGAGATATACAATAAAGTTCATCCAATTTATGTGCAGTCTAATTTACTTCTTAATTTTCATTTTCAGAGTATCCTAATTAATTTGCAATTCTAATTAAGCAGTCTGGTTTTCTAATGACTGATAAGTTGAATGTGGCTGCGGTTGGAATGAAAACCTGCATCCTTTGCAGATACAATGTGCAAGACTCAAGCCATAAATCATCAAAGAGATGGAATCAAAATTAGTTTCATTACTTTTTTTTTTTTTTTATAGCTCGAAGGGCAGTTTAGTTTGTCCTGTGAAGTTTTTATTTATTTATTTATTTATTTATTTATTTATTTATTTATTTATTTATTTATTTATTTATTTATTGTTTATTTGTTTGTTTGTTTGTTTGTTTGTTTGTTTGTTTGTAGGGGGGCTTGGTGGCTTGGTGGTTAGCGCGTTTCCCTCACACCTCCAGGGTTGGGGGTTCAATTCCCGCCTCCGCTGTGTGTGTGGAGTTTGCATGTTCTCCCCGTGCCTCGGGGGGTTCCTCCGGTTACTCCGGTTTCCTCCCCTGGTCCAAAGACATGCATTGTAGGTTGATTGGCATTGGAATGTTTGTTTGTTTATTTATTTATTTGCTTTTATTTTTTTATAATAATAATAATAATAACAATAATAATAATAGTAGTAGTAAGCTACATGTTGATTATGGGGGATATGCTGTTGCTTATTTTTATTTATTTTTTATTTTTTTATTTAAAAAAAAATTGACCATTTACTTTCTATTTATTTTGGATTTGTTTATACATCTGTATTTATCATCTTTGGAGTCGTTTCTGTAGTTTATTTGAAGCAAAATTCTTGTTACACAATATTTTACCATCACACCATGATGGTATTTCTGTTAATATCGAATAAACATGAACAAAAAAATGAATAAATAATACATGTGGAAATTTACAGTACAGTGCACTACAGGTGACAGGACGTAGCTAACAATGAATCTGAATTAGCTAAGTGAAGGAATTTTTTTTTTTTTTTTTTTTTTTTTTGGAAACTGGAAGCCTGGTTATATCTTCAAAAGCTAATTATCCAGAAAGGAATAGTTAGAATAGAGCTGACTGGATTCTCTGGGGTCTTGTTCTTCTCCAAGTTTGATCATTTTTCCTGTATGTTCCATTAATCAGACATTTTACGTGTCACATGGGCTCATGGGTCATAATGTGGAGCATGTTTTCCCATCTTTGTCCTCTTATTTCCCTTGTTGTCCTCTCCTTGTAACTTCCTACCTCTCTTGCCACTCATGATTCATTGTACATGCCTTGTTACCATTTATCCCTTAGGCCCTGTTTCCTTGTCTTTTTACTGGCTCTTGTTTCCTTCCATTTCACCTTGGTTTAATTAATCCCCACGTCTCACCTTCTAACCCTTGTGATCTTTGCTGTCTTTACACATTTAATTCTAGTGCATTCTCTTCCCCCAATTATCTGCCATGAGGGATTCCCAGGAGAACGATCAGAAACCCTGAAGTCCCTCAAATAATCACACGTATACAGTAACACACCCGGACAAGTAACTGGCAATTCCCAAGGACTTACACACTCCCTCTATAATGATTGGCTCAGCATCATGCTGAAGGATGTCATAATAATCCGTGGGCTACGGTCGTTTTTTGCATATCAATTTCCTCCTACGGTGCTCAGGGACGGTGGGGAGATGTGGACTTCTTTCTTTCCTTTCTCTCCATCTCTATACCCTTTAGCTTTCCTCAGTGTCACTATTTCTCACAAAAACACTTTTGTCCACTTCAGGACCAGGTTGGTTCTTCCTCCAGGATGAAACAGCTCTTGCGGGACATGACAAAAATATCAGAGGTAATTGTTCCCGTCTCTGTAGTGCTGGAATCGGCAAACCGAACTAAGTGTTGAAGGAGCAAAGTTTACCCGGAGAATATTTTTATGCTGATATCTCCTGCGAGTTTTGAGTAAGTACTGTTCCCTAGTGAAGTTTGAGTCAGTACCATTTCCCTGCTGTTATCATTTTTATTGGCCTGATGTTTATTATTAAATTATTATTACCACAGTTTGTTTTATTATTAAAATGATTTAAACATTTTATTGATCCCGTAAGGGACAACACGATGTGAAAGCACAAGCTGAATGAAGTCCAGGACTTCAACACTAACATAGCAATAACAACAGAAGATAAAAGAAGATGAACTAAAGTAACACAAGTGTTATCCATGCGTTTTCTGTACTGTTTATTCTACACAGGGTCGCAGGAACCCTAGAATCTAACCCAGGGGACATCTTGAACGGGGTTTTAACCTAACTAATTAACTCTAGACAAGGACAGGAAACTCTCGAAGAACAGGGAGAACATGCAAACACACAGGGCAGAGTCAGGAATCTAATCCCTAACCCCACAGGGGCAAGGCAAACGTGGTAAGCACTTAGCTAGATGGATCAGAAGGATTAACCTGTCCACCATCTACATCCTTTAAATTGAAATGAACCATACTTAGAGCTGAAAATGACCTCAATGCTTTTGATGTTTGCAATACAAGTGGACTCAAAATGGATTCAGTTCTCTTTCTGGACATTTTAGCAACAATTAGATCTCAGATCGCTTTTCATTCACACCACAACTCCTTAACCATAAAATGTACCACGGATTTATGGACATTCAAAATAGTTGCTTTACATGATGCAATAGTTTGTCTGTAAAACATATTTTAAACATAATTTGGATGTAACAAGGTGAAAGAAGCAACAAAGAATTTTGTTTAAAAACAACCCAGAGCTACTGACTGTTTAGCTCTTGAGTTAGAATGAATGGTGTAGACAAGTTAAGTAGCCTTTATTTGTTACATATACATTACTGCACGGTCAAATTCTTTCTTCACATATCCCATTCTTGGAAGGTTGGGGTCAGAGTGCAGGGTCAGCCATGATGCAGCACCCCTGGAGCAAGGGGGGTTAGGGGCCTTGCTCAAGGGCCCAATGGTGGCAGCTGCTAGGACTTCAACCACAATCTTACAATCAACAACCAGAGCCTTAACCAATTGAGCTACCACCACAAATGTATGTGGAAATTCCTGATAATGCTCAGGAATTTCAAGTGTTTTAAATACAGTCATTGGTGCACAGAATTAAGTACATCTCCGTAGACAAACACTGGCACTAGAATGGGTTGTACTGACGGGCTCAGTTTCTTCCGGTGTGGAATTGTCATAGGATACTACTTTTGCCACAAGTCAGTTCATGACATATCTGGTTTGCTGAGTTTGGTGTGGAGGAACTCCAGTGGCCTGCGTAGAGCCCTGACTACAACCAATGAACGCCACTGGGACATCGATTGCAAGGCCTTCTTATCCAACAACAGTGTCTGACTTTCACAAATGCTTCCCACAGACAAACTCTAAAATCTTGTAGAAAACCTTCTCAGTGGATAGTGGAGGCTGTCATTGTGGAGCTGCAAAGGAGGTCCATATTAATGCCTATGGTTGTGAAATAGGATATCCAACAAGCTCAGCTAGGAGTGGCCACATGCTGTACACACTAAAGGGCTAGAGAGGTCAACCTTCTCAAATGTGTAAGCAGATAGAAACCATGCATCTTCTTCTGAACAAGATATAACACTGAAAATCCCCTCAACCATTAAGAGTCATTTTTATCGACCTTGCCTTTCACTTCAAGAGGTAACGGAAATCTTGACCCTGTGGCCCCAACAAACCTGTCCAATTTAGCCAGTATGTTTTTAGGCTGTGGGAGGAAATAATCTGGCTAACATTACCCTGTTAGCTAAAACATTTCCTTGAATTAGCAGTTGTATTGCTCACTTTCATTTGTGGTGACTGCAAAGTATTAGAACTAAAATAAAGCTGTGGTTAATCTAATGTTAATGGCTGAGTCCAATGACAAAGCCACCAGGGATTTAAATGAATGTTACAGCGTTAATTAAGATCCTTTTTTTTAGCAGATATCACACTGTTTTATATCGTCTACGACGGTTCACTGTGGGCTTCCAATAACAGGCTCTATAGACTGTTGCAAATTATATGATGTATTTATTTAAAATATTTCTAAATAAAAAAAAATGAAATCTCCTGGAGGGCACGGTGGCTTGGTGGTTAGCACGTTTATCTCACACCTCCAGGGTTGGGGGTTCGATTCCTGCAGCCGCTGTGTGTGTGGAGTTTGCATGTTCTCCCCGTGCCTCGGGGGTTTCCTCCGGGTACTCCGGTTTCCTCCCCCAGTCCAAAGACATACATTGTGGGTTGAATGTCATCTCTAAAATTGTCCATAGTGTGTGAATGAGAGTGTGTGTGTGCCCTGCGATGGGTTGGCACTCTGTCCAGGGTGAATCCTGCCTTGATGCCCAATGATGCCTGAGATAGGCACAGGCTCCCCGTGACCCGAGTGTAGATTGGATAAGCGACAGACAATGAATGAATGAATGAAATCTTCTGTAAGTGGTTGCTTGGGTATCCTTCACAATTCACAAATTTTCATGATGATGTTTAAAAAACTACATAATGAAATGAACGAAAAGCGAACGTCAGAAAAACAGCCATTTCATCTACAACCGAGAGCAACATGCAGCCAGTTTTGTAATTTTACTCACACAGTTCACTGAACACTGCATGCACAGCAATGGCCATTTGAGGAAAGCATTAAATGAAATGAATTAAAATAGCATTATATCTAAAGTTATAACATTGCATTGTACACACCAGTAATATAGTTTATCAGCAGAACGTGATCAGAGCAGCGGAATAATCTGCAGAGTTTAAATGAACCAATCAGTGACCGAGCAATCAGCGCCTTCGAGACATAATGCGAAAACATTTTCAGTATTTATTCGGATCTTGTAAACAGCTCTTTCTAAAGAAGCGCTCAAGCAGAAAATGAACAAAGTTGAGGCAGCACTGTAATAATAAATCAACATCCATTATGACGAAGGGTGTGGCTCATCATGGCCTTCAGAGAAATTGCTCAGTGAACTGCCAGAATTCAACAAACAACAGACACTTCCTCAAATGCATTTAGTCTGTACAGGTCTCCGCACCACTGCACACAACTAACGCAAACACTGGGTGAACTTTCTCTTCTTGCATGTTTAATTCCAGACAGGTATTTTCTCCACTTATCTGCCGTGATGCATCTGTAGGAGCAATATGAAGGATCTTGAAGGACAGCGACATCACCTGCAGCCATCCATCACATGTTTAGCTTCAAGAAGCACCAGATGAGATGCAGAAACTAACCAGCTGTCTCACGACTCAGTCGAAAAAAATCCACCCTTAATGACTTACCTATTATAGTTCAGAATATTTAGAGTCACTATTACTATTTTCAGCTCCATTTGACCAGCGGCTGATTATTGCGCCACAAAGATTTAGCCCTCGGAGCAAAATCCTTCGGCTTTCTCGCCTCCTCATCTTTGCACTCTGCTCAAACAGACCATCTTCCAGAGTTTCATGCAAAAACCGATTTCATTACCATCATCTCATCATCTCATAGGTCTCATGGGTTCACAGTTTGCCGTCTCCTCTACATCTACATTGGATTTCTCATTTACAATTTTATGAATGTGGCTGTAAAATGGTGCAAGATGGAGTTCTTGCTCTTAGGAACTAACAGCAAATCCTGGCCACATTTACTATTTTATCCCCTTATTAAACAACATTGTAACTGGCCTTCCATCGTCCTCCCTGCAATGTCAGAGCAGTACACTACCAAAGCTGCTAACTTGCATTAAGGATGACAAAATTCAGCATGACCAACAATTAACACCACCTGACTTTTGTCCCTTCAGTTATAAAACGAGTTAAAAGAGTTATGATTAGAATCTACAAGAGCAGTGATTAAGGTGTTTCACGTCTGCTTCAGTTCTACTAAAAGTTTCCTTCTTGCCTTCTCTACTCCAATACCATGTTTCTTTTTTTATTAACTTAACTAATTAAAGTGAGCTCCAGGGAGAAAATACAGCGTGAATATGCTCACAGCATGAGCATTCAGCAGTCTTTATCAAGAGTTTGAAATGTGACATTCTTGTCGTTATGCTTTGGATCTTTAATTGGCATCATGGGTTTCTCCCATTAATGTGAGGAAGCTGAGACCGAAACTCACAGCACAAGACGGGAGAGCATACTGGCTCGATAAACTGCCCCAAATCATGCTTGCACTTCTGGAACAATTTGGACGAGCCAATTTGTATGAAAAATTATAAAGGTTTAGGTTATGACTATGTGCTCCCAGGGATCGTTTTCATTGCATTTCCTTCAACATAATTGTACATAGTCCTACCAAAAAGCCATTATTCATTACTCAAGATCTCATCTGGACAGTCACTATGGTGATGGCTGGAAATACACACATGTTTGAGCAGCATTCTAAGATATAAAGCTGTTTTGTTTTGAACATTAGTCGTAATACAGCTTTAGTCCTACATCCACAAATCAATGCTAATACTTGTTTGTTTGTATATTTCAGTTCCAAAAGATAAGAAATGTAACATACTTATTAAGGCAGAGACTGTTGATAACAATCTGTGACTTACTTCATGTCTTTTCCAAATCAGATCACTCTCTGATGACGCAACTGAAAGAAAAATCTATCAGTCATTCTGTGATATTATTGTTATTATTATTATTATTATTATTACTATATTGCTAGTTTGTGAGTTACAGATTGATGCTGATCAGCTGTATTTGCTGTCTATATAAACCACATACACTTATTGGTGAGCCTCCGGGGTTGGGGTTACGATTCCCGACTGCTGCTCTGTGTGTGTAGAGTTTGGATGTTCTCCCTGTGCTTCAGGGGTTTCCTTCAGGTTCTCCTCAGTCCAAAGACATGTGTTATATGCACACTGGCATCTCAAAATCTTCTGTAGTGTGTGATTGGGTGTGTGAGTGTGTGTGTGATTGTTCCCTGTGATGAGCTCGTGTCCTGACCAGGGTGTCCCCCACCTCGTACCCAGAGTCCGCTAGAAGAGACTCTCATGACCCTGTATTGGATAAGAGCTACAGAAAATGGATGGATAGATGGATGGATAAGTGATATCTGATTGAGGTCTGAATATAAAGTGACACCATCAGTGCAATGAATTATATAATATTATTAGCATTCCCAATAATAAATGACATCTCAAATCAAAGTGCAGGCGCAGATGGACTTCTCAGCTTCAGGGGGCAGAGCAGCTGGCATGTCTGACAGGTGGCTGGAACTGATCCAAGCACAGTGAAGGAGCCTCAGGTGACACAGTGGTGTGGTGGCACTGTCCACGTCCTTTGTGGTCTGCGTTCTGTGTCATCTGGTGGTCTGCCTGGGGCACTGTCATCACTAGCGGTCCAAAAAGAAGGTTGAGGCTGCCTGGCACTTGCAGGTCACAGCTGGCATCGGCGGACACACCTGTCGCCATACTGTCAACCTCCTAGCATCCTGGACACCACAGGAATGACAATGGTGACCGCCAGCCGGGTGGTAAATGTATCAGTGCTGTGTCTGGAAATTTTGTCTCTGGATATTTCCAATTCATTTTTGTATATAGCGTTGCACCAATGAGCTTCAAGATATTAAACCCTTCACTGTGACGATCATTTCTTACAGATGAACATGTCTTACAGAAACCAACTATAAATGAAAAGTTGATGTAAATTAGAAGAATTCTTTATTAGGGTCAGAGCGCAGGGGCGGCTATGATGCAGTGCCCCTGGAGCAGAGAGGATTAAGGGCCATACTCAAGGGCCCAACAGTGACAGCTTGGTGGTGCTGGGACTTGAACCCCGATCTTCTGATCAATAACTCAGAACCTTAGACATAAAACAAACAAAAAACTGTTTTTTAAGTACAACAGGATGTGTTTTCTCCCATCAGCCAGCTAAACATTCAACCGTCCATACATCATCCCTTTCCCTCTGACCTCCATCCCCCAAATCATTGGCAATAATAACAATAATAATAATAATAAAACTTAAAACAAAAAAAAGGCTATAACACCCATACAATTTTTTTTTAAGTTAATGAACAGCGGCTTGTTTTGGACCTAATTACAATTAAACCGTCCACTTAAGCGCACGCTGCTGTGTGATTAAGTGGCCTAGTGTGAGTTCAAATATAGGCCACACAACACATTAAGCTGCTCTAATGTTTTCATGCTTGTTCAGAGAAAAAAATTACTATTATTTAGTTTAAACGATTATACCCAACGACGTATACATGTAGTGAGATAACTTATGATCCTGAACCATTCTGCTCTCCTGACCTCCCACATTCATCGTGATGACCTACTTCTGGCTGGAACTCATTTAGAGGCTCCGCTGAGGATGACCCCACATGGAGTGAATATCCTGGTTGCACTTTTTGACCATATAGTGCACAGTTATAGAAGGAAACAATTTATTATCACACCCTCTGGTGTCACACAGATGAGGATGAGGTTCCCTTTGGAGTCTGGTTCCTCTCAAGGTTTCTTCAACACCATCTTCACCTCTGGTGCATTCACTAAAGCTAATTTATAACGTATTTCCCGAATTTATATATTTCTGTAAAGCTTCTTTGGGACAATGTCCATGGATAAAAAAAATGCTATATAAATAACATTGAACTGAATTGAACTGAGAAATGAATTCCGTCATGTACGCATTAAAACATCTGGATTTGGATACAGATGCAGTGTTTAGTAAGTATTCCATGTTTTTTAATCAATTTATTTGTATAGCGCTTTTAACAATGGACATTGTCTCAAAACAGTTTTACAGAAGTATAGAAACTATAGAAAAAATTTAAAGTTAAGTCAATATTTTTCCCTAACATTTATCCCTATAAGTACATTGTGGTTCTAATTTAAGCAAGAAATGCTCACTTGATTTGCTATTTCATTTTACACCTGAAATAGTCTTATGTATCATCGCCTTGGCAAACAAGTATCCTACTAATTTTAGATTACTTGTTAAAGTACTGCAGATGTTTAGAGAAAACAAAAACGAATAATTGCCTGAGAGCAATTTATGGGAACAAATTAAAGTTAGAAATCCAACAGCCACGGTGCATTGTGGCACAGATGATGTGTTTTAAAGTAAGCTAGAAAATTCGGGCTGTGTGTGTTTTGTCGATTCAATCTCAGAATTCATTAAAGACCTAAAATCCACAAATATGGCTATTAATTAGCGTGATTTGTCATCGTAAAAGTCATTCCTCATTCCTTTTTCATTCTAATGCGAATGAGGGAAGATATAAATAAAGTAGATTTTGTCAAGCGTGCAGTAATGCAGTAATTTCGGAATTTCGGAGATGTGACCCAATAATGCCGCAGCCTCCTTTTCTCTCGCTGCTACCGCAATTCAACACTGATTATGGTTTCATGCTCATGCAATTTGAATATTTACCTCATGCCAACCGGTTCGCCCCCAGCTCATTTGCATTTTGATTTGCATGCCAATAGGCAGCAGGCCCTGGTAATAAATATGGAGCGTAATCAGCGCCGTTCATCCGAGGCCGAAATGAAGGTTTGGGGTTCGTCCCGAGCACTTATCCACATCTAATGGTGGACATGTAGGCATCACAGGGTCACGCATGCTAATCATGAGAAAATGCGAGGCTCAAATTGGACACACTGTGTGACTCAGGTGATTGGTTGTCTCAAAAAGTAAAACAGGGGTTGGGCCGCTTGACTTGTGCCATCTTGATTGTAATTCTCAGCTGTTGTCTCATCACAATCGTGGATACGTGACGAGAGTGCTGAAGAGATTTTTTTCTTTTAAAGTCGCCATCTTACGGCTGCCATCGTGAGGCGTATCTTTTCTGATGGACTAGTGATTATGTCTCATTTAAAAACTGTATACTGATGAGTATTATGGTATAATTATCATTATTAACCACATACAGGATATACAAGAAACAGAAAGCTGCTTCGAAGCAATCTGTACCACACGGAAGTCATTAACGACCCCAGCGTCATACCGAATTCATCATTTTATTTTATTATTCGATTGTTGATACGAAAATGACTCGATCTCCCATTTGAAACCTTACAAATGAGTTGGATCTACTCAAGGCCGGTTTTATAGCTATTCATAAAAACATATAATGTAGAACCTGACCCCACAAAGCAATGTCCACAGATACCCCTGAGTTTGTTTTGCCACTAGTGATAATGATTTTTTTTTTATCTTATCATCCGGTATAATCACTCACAGCAATGCAATTTAATGAGCTATTCAAATTCTATCAGACGGAGAACAGGAAGTGATAAGAACAAAGGGAGGGATGTCATGCAGCTTTCTTACATCAAGCCTTTGTTTAATCATCTCTGGCAGGCTAATTTCACATCCATAATCATTCAGGCTGAAATTTTTGTTGCAATCAAGCCGACTGCTATTGAAAACAGGATGTTTGGAGTTGCATCCACTAAACTGCTGAACAGCTGAAGTAAAGCTGATAATATTTGATAGCAAAGTGAGGAAATGTTGGAAAGGAAAAATTAATAATGCAGTATCACATTCATAACAATTTGCCAGATTCAAGTGAAGTGTGTTTTTTTGAAGAATTCATGTTCTTAAAAAAAAGGCGGGGGCATGGTGGCTTGGTGGTTAGCATGTTGGGTTGGGGGTTCGAGTCCCGCCTCCGCTGTGTGTGTGTGGAGTTTGCATGTTCTCCCCGTGCCTCGGGAGTTTCCTCTGGGTACTCTGGTTTCCTCCCCCGGTCCAAAAACATGCATTGTAGATTGATTGGCATCGGTGTGTCTGTGCCCTGCAATAGGTTGGCACTCCGTCCAGGGTGTATCTTGCCTTGATGCCCGATGATGCCTGAGATAGGCACAGGCTCCCTGTGACCCGAGAATAGATCGGATAAGTGGTAGACAATGAATGAATGAATGAATATTCTTAAAAAGTTCTTGTTTTAAGATCTTATCATAACTTCAGTAATAGGGGTAGGGTTTCATAATTTCAGTAAATTAAACCCATGATAGTTTTGCTTATGCAAATAAATTCAATTAACATTTATTTGTAATGCGCTTTGTCTCAAATCAGCTTTACATAAATGTAAAAATTCTGACTAAAAGTTTATATTTATCCCTAATGAGCAAGCCAGAGGTGGCAGTCGTGAGGGAAAACTCCCTGAGAAGATATGAGGAAGAAACTTTGAGAGGAACCAGACTCAGAAGGAAACACATGCTCATCTGGGTGACACCAGGAAATAATTAAGCAATTTCCATTGTCCAACTGTATATATCACGACTTATAATATTATCAAAAGCAAACAAATAGCCTTAAACTACACTATTGTTCAAAATTTTGGAATCTCTTGGAAATTTCCTTGTTTTTCAAAGAAAAACCCATTTTTATCCATCTAAAAAAAAAAATTAATTAGATGATTTTTAAAGAGAGATCTAGATTGTTTTACAGAGGCTCATTATCAGCAACTATCAATCCTCGATTTCAATCTCATGTAATGTTTGCTAATCCAATTCAATCATTTTATAAGGATAATTGATTATTAGAAAACCCTGCTAGCACAGCTGAAAACTGTTGAGCAATAAAAGTGGCCTTCTCTAGGTTAGTTTCGTATCTGGAGCATCGGGAGTTGTGGGATTGTTTTCAGGCACAAAACGGCTAGAACGAAAGAACTTTCTTTCTTTTCATGGTAAGAGCTTATCTTCCCATGCTGTGAACTATTCCCTCCATAGAACAGTGGTTCTAAAAAGGATTGCGAGGCTCCGGTGCATCTGGAAAACAAGGAAATTTCCAAGTGATCCCAAACTTTTCAACAGTAGTGTATAAACAGTAAAAGAAATTATAGTACCTCTGAATAGAAACTTCAACCGAAATTACTGATAAAAAACAAAAGAAAAAAATTTCATCAGAAAAAAAAAGATATTCAATTGCCAAAGGAATGAAATGCCTTATATACGGTTGAATCGTTGTGTACTTTGCAATGTTGAATAACCTTTCCATTTATTCAACTTGCACAAGATTGCATCAACATATAACACACCTTCTACAAATATTCCAGTGCCAATCATAAGGGAAATCAGATTCATACTTACCTGAGCACACGTAACACATAAGACTCAACTCTCCTTTTGGTTAGGGCCTTAAAAGAAAACAGATAAATAAATCAAGGCTCTGTTCTTGAGGTCTTCATTCACTCAATATGAACAACAGCCTCTGTAATAAATAAGTCATGAAACTTCATGTACAGAAGTGAGACGGTCACAGTGGACTTCCATGTCCTTTATGAAAAATGCAAGTCTCTAAAGCATAAGCTTTTCCATTTTCATCTCAAAGCGCCATACAACCGCTGGTGCTTTGCAGATTTTACAGTAAAACGTACGAACACCATGGAGCAAGCGGATTACATCTGATTAAAGGGAAGAGGAAGAGAACATGCTGGAGATTTTGTAACGATGGTCTCTGGTGATTGCTTAAACTCTCAAAGTCTCGTCTTATTCAGTTATTCATTATAAAGCACATTATCCAGTAACTCGTGTGAATTATTTAGTGAACTAATAGGAAATACATGTAGATACCAGGGGAAGAGACGTACGCTTGAAGAGTTTAATGTGGAGCATGTTTGCATCATGGGTTTTCCTCTACAGAAGGCAGCAATATTTGCTTATAAAGTTTGGCAAAAGCCTGTGACTGAGCTTTTTCTTCTTTATTACTACTGCATTTAATGGTAAATTTGAGGTCCAAATAGTAGTTTCAAAAGCCCAGCTCAGCCCTGGATGCCTGAATTATGAAACCAAGAGGTGTTTTTTTTACACAGTAGATTTAGTATAATGATAGTGTTGCTTGACTAATCATATTATCGCTGTTATCTGTCTTAATACATGGAAATTTCGGTCTATGTTTGTATTGCTGCCATTGCTTGGAATTGCACTTGTTTTTTTTTAAACAAATTTGTTCCTACCAAACAAATCTCATTCTAAAATAGCAGATCTTGTAGGAATTTGTAGATACACAAACTTTACAAACGTTCACAGAATTAATAGGTTTGATGGTGCTAAGACACTGAAGTTCCAGTGACATAAAAATGTTCACTTGTTGATTTTCTCTTAGTAGCTGATGCTTGTCATTTGACGTGTACAATAATGTACATTTATGAATTCCAGTTAAACCGCTACTGTTTTTTCCATCACTTCTTAAAGCTGTCTAAATGGTCTGAACGTGAATGCAGGAAATGACTCAAGTGACATGTTGAATCCCATGGTTTCGAAGCATTTTAGCATTTCTAGACACACAGTCGTTGCATCTGCTTTGTAGACACGATCTGTAGTTTACAAGAAAAGCCATCCATGCAATTTTCTACGTTCCCACTAGAAGTTCTTTTATATTCGGTTTGACGAGTGCTTTATGCACTACACAGTCCTGTATCTGTCCTGGAACCACAATCTAACAGTGTATGCTTAGAACCATTTTAGCATGACTCTCCTATCTGCAAATAAAACACCATGTACATCCAAGCTTTCATTCCTGGTAATCTAGTAGATCGTGCAATCTACATGCCAAGTCATGTCTGGAAAACATGTCTTTACTTGCAAAAAAAAAAAAAAAATGGTATGACAAAAATGTAACAGTGATGTTCAAGTTTATAAGCCCTCAAAATCCACAAGGTCTATAAAAACACTCCAGACATTTGAGCTAGCGAAATATTTGTCCATTGCTATGTGAAAAGAAAGCGCTAAAATGACCACAACAACACTAATTACATACCCAAACTATCATCCTAGTGTAAAAAAAACATTTTGGTGTCTGTGCTATTCAGTTACTTCTTTAGACGAAGAAGCTTTTATTTGTTACACATACATTACAGTAAAGTGAAATTCTTTTCCTCAAATATTCCCAGCTTGTTATGACGTTGGGGTCAGAGAACAGGGTCAACCATGATGCAGCACCTTTGGAGCAGAAAGGGTTAAGGGCCTTGCTCAAGAACCTCTGACCTTCTGATCAGTGATCTAGAGATTTAACTGTTTCAGCCACCTCTACATATAGTCAACCTTTGATAATAGAATCTGCCTCAGAGGGATAAAAATCTTCAACTGCAAAAACCTCAAAGGTTTAGAAGCTGATCACAGCATCATAAGATCAGAAAGAGAAACAGATTCAGACCTACTCCAGACTCCACACCAAAATCCCCAGAGGCAGTGATACAGAGAAATCCAGTCTTAAAGGTTATAGCATGCACAAGTGGGTGAATTTGTGTGTAGAAGAGCAGTTTGCCATCTTTATAAATGAGGAAGATGATTACCCTGACAAATTTATATCTGACACCTTTGGGATTTAGAGGCATACAAAAGTCTATGAGCTTGGAGCAGCGTAATCCACAACACATGACTCCTCATCGTGTTTTTCAATAAATGAGCACTCTAAAGATATAGTCCATTTTAAAAGTCCTTCACACAGATCAATACTTGAGAAATGCTTTACATTGTGTATGTATGTGTGTTGGACAATGAAACTGTAACACCGGGTTTAAGACTACAATTATTTATTAGTATGTTGTAGGGCCTGCTTTTCTGTCAATACAGCATCGGTTCATCTTGGGAATGACATATTCAAGTCCTGCGCTGCGGTCAGAGGGATTTTGAGCCATTTCTCTTGCAGAACAGTGGCCAGGTCACTACATGATGCTGGTGGAGGAAAACGTTTCCTGACTCGCTCCTCCAAAACACTCAAAAGTGTCTCAATAATATTCAGATCTGATGACTCAAATCAGTTAGGTCACAGCCAAGATAGGTGTGAAACCTCCAAAACTATATTGGCTACTGTTTCATTGTCTAACCCCTGTATATACAGTATATCACATACAATGGCGGCACGGTGGCTTAGAGGTTTGCATGTTCGCCTGGGTTCGGGTCTTGCTCCCGATCACTGTGTGTGTGGAGTTTGCATGTTCTCCCCGTGCTTGGTGGGTTTCCGCCGGGTCCTCTGGTTTCCTCCCACAGTCCAAAGACATGCTTCTAGGCTGATTGGAGTCTCTAAATTCCCAGTAGTGAATGAGTGTGTGTGTGCTCTGTGATGGGTTGGCACTCCATCCAGGGTGTATTCTGCCTTGATGCCCGATGACACCTGAGATAGGCACAGGCTTCCCGTGACCTGATGACAGATCAGATAAGCGGTACAGACAATGGAATGGAATGAAATATCACATACAATGGCCAAGTGAGCATCACGACTGAACCATGGAGTAATGAAAGAAGGTGCTCGCCCTGATGAATCATGTTTTGTTTTTGTTGTTTTGGGAATTTTTTTTTAATCTTGTGGATGGCCAGGTGTGTGTACATCACTTACCTGGGAAAGAGATCGCATCAGGAGCTGATCAAGCATCTGTGGGATGTGCTGGGCAAACAAGTCTTGCACAAACTCGCACAACATAAAAGATCCGTGGCTAACATCCTGGAGTCAGATTGTATTTTGCAAAGAAATACAAAGATGAGCTCCAAAAGTCTTGGAATCAAGATAAACCTCTACCAAAGTAATGAAAAGGCCAAAGTGTGGAGGAAGAAAGGAATCGGTCAAGAAGCGAAGTGGACAACATGTCATGGCTTGGGCTCACTTGTCTTTATTGATGATGGAACTCATGATGGTCATAGCAGAACGAATTCTGAAGGCATCACAAACATTCTGTCTGACAATATACAGAGACATGCATGTAATCTAATCTGGAGGATCATCATACTTCATCATTCAGCAAGAATATGAACCAAAGCACATAAAACCTGGAAGGTTTTAGACTAGACAGATCTATCACCAAAGCTTAACCCGAGTTGAGCAACATTTTGCCTCAACCTTTATCTTAAAGCCATTTCCATAGTGTTTATGATTTATTCTGCTACACTACATCTGTATTATGCATTATTTTCTAATTTGAAGCAATAAATAAACATTGTGTCCACCAAATTAATACCTGCTTGCCAAATAACCGGTAGTGCTAGTGTGAAATTGAACATTTCTTGGTATTATTACATGCAAGTTTTAGAGAGAAGAAGGTGTTTCCTGTCACTTCTAATCCACTGAATGCCAGTCAGGTAATCAGCTCAATTTGCCGCTCTCTGGCTGCTTCTAATTTCCTTGAAACCTCAGAATAAAGATCTTAATCAGTGTTTGCAAGCACCAGTGTCAGGCAGCAGCCCGGATTGACTGGATGTCTCATTTAGAAATGTGCAGGTGGAACATGTCTAAGTGTCATTTCAGACCAGCTAAGCACAATTTAAACAAATCTCTTTTCCAAACAATTGATTTTCACTCGACAACATTGTTCCTAGTGCTGCACAGAGCCGCTGGAAGGAAATGCTGCACTTTGGGCTATGGTTAGTCCTCAGGTAGAAAGATATCATTTGACTGCTACTGACAGTGAAAATATACCTGAAGTTATGATGGAGTCAGCTCATTCAAACACACACACACACACACACACACAAGACAAAGCATTGTCACGCCCCAAACTCTCGGAAACGCGAATTATCTGCATTTTCATTCCTCCTTCACTTCTTCCTGATATATTTAAACCCAAATGCATTACCGGATTTGTACACTCTTCATTGGCTTTAATCCTGAGTCCCATTTATCTGTCACAAAGTACACTTTTTTCTAGTTTCCCAGACATTTGCACCTTTCTTGCATATTAGTGACGGGAAGTTCGAATCATTTTACTGACTCTTTGAATCTCGTTCAGCAAAATGAACTGATCTTTTTCCGAGTCATTTTGTTCATTTTAGAAAAATATAATTACAGTGTTACGTGTTAATAGCCAATTACCTCG
The DNA here is from genome assembly GCA_033459395.1 of Hemibagrus guttatus. Taxonomy (NCBI): domain Eukaryota; kingdom Metazoa; phylum Chordata; class Actinopteri; order Siluriformes; family Bagridae; genus Hemibagrus; species Hemibagrus guttatus. The sequence continues at coordinate 28,880,214 of JAUCMX010000006.1, read as the reverse complement.
ACACATCTACTTACACAAACATTGATCACATTTAGAATAAGACAGAACTATAAATCAACCAAGGCCAAAACGAGACTGACAGGAACAAGAACAGAACTTTTTTATTTTTGATAAAATGTTCATTGCACATGTCTTTTGATAAATTTATGATAATTCCTAAATATTATACATCATTACATTAGTATTACTGACAGTAAGATACCGATCCAAGAAGTGGTCACGTGATGAATGAACAAACGACTCGAAGCTGAAGAATCGGGAGATGAACGAATCATTTCTGTTTACACAACAGACTGCATAGCCGAAGCCTATGAGGCACGTGATGAACGAAAGACTCGGGAGATGAGCTAATCATGTTCCCAGTACAGAACCTATAGGATGTTGTGCATGCGTGGTCAATACAAAATGAACGAATCGCTCTCTGAGACGACTCGTTGTTCCCGAGTCGTATTAAGGATACTTGAATTCTATCTGGTCAGAAGGTATTGATTCATTTTCAGTGGTTTTAACGCTAGTTTATATCGTATAGTTAAGTTTATTTGTTTATTTAGCATTCATGAAAATGTAAGGAGTCTCCAGTATTAGTGCTTTACATCTTTGTACTGTTTTTAGCTAATCTAACATAATAGACAGCTGCAGGAATGAGTCCAAAAGTTTATTACATTAATGAACCCAGAAAGCTCTTCAGCTTAAACTGTCCTGATGTTTTTTTTTTTGTTTTTTTTAAAGCATTTTAAAAAGCCTGGAATCAGAAAAAGCTCTGCGGTTAACCCAAGCTCAAACTTTTTATGATTTATTCTGCTACATAAAAATACAACAAATGTTTTTTTTTAAAGCTTTTACATGGCTTGCTAAAAAGTACCTAAAAGGGACCGTAAACATCATCACGCTAAAGAGGAATCTCATCTACTACGGCCTTGTTGTGTTTATATGAATAACAAACTCTTGCAAACTTTATTTCAACTTCCAATTTATTCAGATTCATCCACAAAAATAGCACAGTGGATCCTTATCAGAGAATTCTGTTTAGAAAACTTTAGCTTTTTACTTCTGCTGATTGTATTTAGGCTTGAAATTCCTAAAAGTTGTGTTCATTTGTAAAGATTATCTCGATGAACCAATGTGTAAGAATGATAAACGTTTGCTTGAGCTTACTTTCTGCAATGATCCAAAAGACAATGCAAAAAATCCTGCTGGCTTTTTGTCGAGGTGAGTGTGGTTTGTCCAAGAGAATCAGAGTGATGACCGTTTCTGGGTCGGTCTACAGAAATACGTCATCCCTGCAGCACTGCATTAACAACAGGAACTAATTTGTCTCGTAGACATTTTGTAACTTATCTTAAATACAGCTCTAAATGGTTAAAAGTTACCATGGTTAATTAGTATTAATAAATATGCTTTAATGAGAAAATATGGGACATGCTTCAATTGGAAAATATTCTACTTCAGGAAACAGTAACTATGATCCATATCAAGATATATCACACTCATAATCAGCTTATTTATTTATAAATTATAATGAATTTAAATAATTAAATCCCAGCACCTACAACACTGTCATGTCTTAATCCAAATACTACACAAAATTATTATTATTATTATTATTATTATTATTATTATTATTATTATTATTATTATAAGTAGCAGTAGTAGTAGTATTTTTTAATTATTATTATTATTATTATTATTATTATTATTATTATTATTATTATTATTATTATTATAAGTAGCAGTAGTAGTAGTATTTTTTTTTTTGCATAATGTGTCATATATATTTGAATAAATATTACATACACATTCATGCACATATGTAGTGCATATCCCTCTGACCAGGCACCAGGGCATCTTTTTTTGTCTATAAATATCTACAACTTGTCTCCAGAATATTTGTCACATGGCACAGTCTGCCTCTGCCTCAATGTTCAGGAACTTTCCACCAGTGAAATGCACAAATTTAGTGATTTTTCATTTACAGTTGTTGAACTTCTTTGCCTAGACCTAATGTCATCTCTCTCTCTCTCTCTCTCTCTTTCTCTCTCTCTCTCCTTGTTTTTATTTTTATTCTTAGGCTTCACTCTAGCATTTCAGAGACGACAGAAATGTCATGTCTGGGCCATGTAAAATATCATATCTTACAGACTGTATGTAATTGTAAATGTAAATGATAACACAGCGGTGTTGAAGGAGTTCTCTATAACCGCAGCTCTGACAATACAGCCGGCTAAACACGTCTCCGAATACGTTTCTGAGACTCCTATTTTTCAAAGGTGACACTTCCTCCCTGTGAAAAGTGTCCTTCTCCTGTCATCTTGACTTGACTTGATGATTCTCGATTGCTCCCTTTTCCCTCTCCTCTCTTTGTTTAACTGCCTCGTTATTTATTCATGGAGCCATCTTGTACCATTGTGATTAGCATGAAACCTCTCAAAACCAAATTACAGCGAGTTGATATTGTGATTATGGATGCGCTGGATGCCTGCCACCTTTGTTATCCAGGAAATTGCGCCGTACTTTGTGCACCTGCTGCTCGGATTGCCGTGGCTTACTCGTGTCTCTCATTCTGCTCCAAAAAAAAAAAAAAAAGAAAAAAAAAAAAAGAAGGGAAGATCGAAACCCAGCTCTAACTCACATTTTCAAACAAGGACATCCAAACTAATATTTAGTCTGTTTAATTGAACTTCCCACTCTCTGCCACACCTGGCAAATCAATTGCATCATTTTCATCTCGATCTTGTAAAGTTCAGACTTACCCGGGATGATCTGTTCGAAATGACGTCGGAGAAAAGCGAACGTTTCCTAATGTTTCATGCAAGAATGTTTCTGTTAAAATAAGTCTATAATCGTTTGGCTGAAAGCCTCAGCAAACAATCTACCCCCAAAATAAGGCTTTGATGGTCACCCGGGCTCAGTTTAATGGGGGTCCAATAATCCTTGACATCTGCTCACCAGAAAACACGCTCAGATAAAGAGCAAACATGGCTAATCCGCTCTAACTGGCCGCGTTGCCTGTTTGAGGGCAGGTCAATCCATCTTTGCAATCAGCAGTTTGTTTGTTAACAGAGGACAGATTGATCTTTCCCAACAGCCGCAATCAGCAACAAGGTAGACGCTCGGAGTTGCATCGAGTTAATCTTTAATTGTAGCTCGAATTAACTGGTTCAGTGTTGCAGAGGCTCTGATGTATGCGTGCATTTGTTTGTTTGTTTGTTTGATCATCGGCCCTCGGCACCATAACATAAATTTTAATGTTCTCCACCCAGTCCGCCTATTGGCATATGAGCAAATTACACAGCCGTCATTTTGGGTCTTTTAAATCAAAGCTAGGGGAACTGGCGGAATTGACTGGTCTTTTCAGGAGGATGTTTTCCCTTGCCGATTTCAGATTGATCCGTTGTCGTTTTGGCGTTGACCTCCTCCTATCTTGGTGCTGATTGAACACTAAAGGATAAATCAGGAAGGGTTTTTTAGGTCTATTGATCTTTCAGAGAATTTGTGAGGTCAGATCTGTTTCATGCTCATTAAATGCTTTCCTCACAAGTAACGTTTGACCATTTTATCCAGAACGCCTCATAATCCTGAAAGCCAAGCACCTATTTTGTTATTCTTTTCCACACATTGATTGTCTATTCAAAAGGGATTAGATGAGACGTAGTGTTTTCTCAATCAATACATTTCTCTGTCAATGGCTTTGTGTCATTCACACTGTACTTGTAGCCTTCACACTGTATTTGTTCAGAATCTTCACACTGTTATTCAGCTGGTGGCTATAAACAATCTACACAAAAATGTACAGAAATAAGGGCAAAAAAATGAATTAAGATAAATCACTTCCTCAATTTTCATATTTAATATGGTCAAGATCAAGAGCAAAAATATCTAATTATTTAAAAGAAATAGAGTGGGCATATCATCTACGATGATGGACAGTTAATTTAAAGCAGTCTTGAGGAACATATTAAAAATAAAATTCAAATCACCCCTAAAATCACATCAAGTCCAGTCAAGAAACTTCTATTGTCGTTTTGACTCAGGGACTGGACACACACACACATACACACACACACACAATATACATATCTATATCTATACATCTTTGCACAATTTTTGCACATGCTGCTACAAACTGCATCAGCAACATAGGGTCAAGTCTAGAGGCTTTCATTGTCATTTCATCCATTTATATATATATATATATATATATATATATATATATATATATATATATATATATATATATATATATATATATATATATATATATATATATATATATATACAGAAGAATACTAGAAGACTAGTTCCTAGTCTTAAGAGCTACATAAGACAACACAGAACTAGGACTAAAGAGTAAAAGAAAAGGAAAAACCTATTGGCATAAAGTGCATGTGTGCAACCTTGTGTGCAAACAGTGCAGGACAAAAGACAGTACAAGACAGGAGACAGTGCAAGTCAGGAGACATTATAGGATAATAGACAGTAGAGGACAAGAGACAGTGCCAGACAAATGATAGTGTAGGACAGAAGACAATGCAGAACAGGGGACAGTACAGGATAAGAGACAGTGCAAACAAACAATACAATACACTACAAGACATATACATAAAATAAATTAGCACCAACCAGTGTACAGTCTCTGTGGTTTTTAGTGCATCAGTATCCTGATTTCTGTAACTCTTTAAACTTTTTTGCCATTCGTTATTCTCATTTTGTACCAGACATTCTTCTTCTTCTCCTTCTTCATCTTCTTCTTCTTCTTCTTCTTCTTCTTCTTCTTCTTCTTCTTATTATTATTATTATTATTATTATTATTATGCATTTTTATACAATTTTCTTTTTTTAATTAAATGCATATTTGTACCTCCTATCTGCTCCAACATATTGTTTACATTATTATTATTATTATTATTATTATTATTATTTTGTTGTCATCAGTATATAATTTTTAGACCTATAAATTAGAAGGTTTTGTTTTGTTTTGTTTGTTTATACACACATATTTTTCAAGGTAAAAGGCTGTATCCTTTTTCACTCATGATCTTTCTACAAATGCATCTACAAATGTTTAAAACAACAGATTTTTATGCAATTTTATGCAAATTTTTTTAATGCAATTTTAACGATCTGAATAGCTTTTTAAATAATTGATGCATAAAAGGTTAAAAAAAAACAAGAAATGCTACAACACCCTGGTTGCATAAGCATGCAGACTCCTCCCTTCTCGATTCATTGCAGTCTTTGGTAATATATCTCTACCATGGTTGCTTTCGGCTGCTCCCTGTTCGGGGTCGCCACAGCGGACCAACTGGTAAATGTTTTACGCCGGATGCCCTTCCTGGCTGGAATCGAACCCAGGCCTTCCGCATGATAGGCGAGTAACCTACCACTGAGCCACCAATGCCTCACATCTCTACCATAGTGGACTTTGTAATTATATCCCAGTTCTCCATGCGAAAAAAAAAATGCTGTGTGCACCTACAAACTGTGGACAGCTGTTCATGAGTCATTCCCCAGATGTTCTATAGGATTGCATTCTGGCCTCTGGGCTATTCCAAGTCTTTCATCTTCCTTTTCTGAAGCCGTTTCTTGCTTGATTTGACTGTGTGCTTTTGAGTTATCATGTTGGACGGTGAAATTCCTCTTCATCCTTTGCTTCTTTACAGGTTTTGTGCTAGATGTCCCAGTTAAAAAGAAGAAGCACACTCAAAATATGATGCTGCTAGCACCATGCTTCACAGTAGGTATAGTACTGTTTAGATGCTGAGATTTGTGTATTTGTGCCAAACATAGCTTTAAGAAATATTTATTATTTCATTTAAAAAAATTTTTTGACCAGCTTTGATGTTTAAAGGTTTCGTGTTTTGTACCTCTACCTTCTAGTACATACAAGAAGTGAGCACTAGTCCTCTTGGTAGCCTTTTTGATAAGTTTCTAAGTTTTCTCCTCATCAATTTTCCTCATTTTGAGCTTGGCAACGTCCCTGTGCTGCCACATTTTCTTAACTTGTAAACGATAGCCATTTCAATGCTAATTGAAACATCTAATACCTTTGGCATACGGTGGAACTGCACAGAATCATACAGTCAGTGCGTCTTCCTGTGATACCTATAGTCCAAAATGAGCTGACAAATCATCTTTAAGAATCTTACTCTTGAAAAGGTACGGATCAGGAGAAAACTGTTCTGTCAGCTCCTTATGGACCGTGGTTCTCCCAGGAAGATGCCATTTCACTTCTGCTTTACGTCAAACTCCACTTATAATGATTTTCAAATCTAGATGATAATTACCTGCATCTCCTGACTTACATTTCAGGAAGCAGTTAGTGAGTTCAATTACAAACAATGCATCTCATGAACTTTACTGTGCCGTTCATTTTTATCTTCAAAATCTTTCCCTAGTTATGTTTCTTTATTGAATTCACATGGCTTTACTAATGGCTCTTCACTATACCCATGTTTTACTTCAGGCTCCGCAAGATGACTCATACATCCTGGTATAAGAGCCATCAACATCAATATATCCTGTTCTAAATATTTCTTGTAAATTGTACTAGGTCTTACATTGACTACCTCTTATCCGATCTATTCTCGGGTCACGGGGAGCCTGTGTCTATCTCAGGCATCATCAGGCATCAAGGCAGGATACACCCTGGACAGAGTGCCAACCCATTGCAGAGCACACACCCCTCTCATTCACTCACGCAATCACACACTACGGACAATTTAGAGATGCCAATCAACCTACAACGCATGTCTTCGGACCAGGGGAGGAAACCGGAGCACCCGGAGGAAACCCCCGAGGCACAGGAGAACATGCAAACTCCACACACACGGCAGAGGTGGGAATCGAACCCCCAACCCTGGAAGTGTGAGACAAGCATGCTAACCACCAAGCCACCGTGCCCCTCTCGTTCGCATTTATTTTCCGGCGACGTTTTGGTCATTAGATGTTATTTATGTCGCTCGATGAACTTTAAAGAACATTCCAAAAAATAAGAAGTGAAGTTATCTTCAATAATAGCAAACCAATAAGAGGACAAAATCAAATAGTTTCTTATCGTAAAAATAATTGTAATCCAAGTATACAATTACTAAGCTTGTTAGTTGTTAGCGACTCTTTCATCCCTCTGCAGTGGCTCCCTGTAGCTTTGAAAAAAATAAATAATGGGAATTAATAAAAAATGCTATTTTATTTATATTTTTACAATGGAATACATTTTATTTTCCAGATCGATGTGGTCTTGTTACATTAAAATAAAAAGTGCTTTAATATTTCATCACATGCTACATACATGCTACATGCGGACGCCAAATGCCAGGTGAACAATT
>JAUCMX010000006.1:28850389-28867889 GCA_033459395.1 Hemibagrus guttatus | reverse complement strand
TGGAGCAAGTGGGGTTACAGTCCTTGCTCAAGGGCCCAAAGATGATAGCTTGACAGTTTGGAGGCTTGAACCACGTCTTCTGATCAGTGACCCAACACCTTGACCGCTGAACCTTTCTTTAATTAACAACAACAAAACCATATAGAAAATAATGAATAAAGAATGCACATGAGATGTGTTTTGCTTTTTTTTGTGTGTTTTGGATCAATTTCTGAAGCAACTGTAAATGTATAGCTTCATATTCTATTGTAATCAAACCATTTCTCTCATGGAAATGCTTAAATGTTAACCATTGCTTGTATTTCAGTAACCTGCTGCATAAATCAAACATGTAATAACTGAAAATAACTGAAACCAGCTTCTGAGATGAGTAAACATTCAATTTCAACAAATTTACCGTCAACTGCAGGCAGTGCATCTATTGTTTTCTGACTGACACACCTCCAAATTGTTTATGAGAGAAAAGCAAGCCATTAATGCAAGGCAACAGCCAATGCAACAATATAGAATGTCCTGAAAAAGAACACTGGTATACTAAAGACCAGACCTGGAACACCAAATCAAAACTCCAGCAGTTGTTGATTAACATTGTGAGAGAAATCTGCATCTATCGTCTTAAATTCATAGTTTAATCTTAACCCCAAATATCTTCAAAGCATTAGCAAAAAAAAACAAAAGATTTGACCTGGCTGTTCCAATACTTTTGGAGGGGATTGTACCTATATGAATCCTGAACCTCCTTCACTGAATTTCTAATCTGGAAAACATCCAATCAGTTCTTATATCAAGTAAGGGCTTCAACTGTGAGCTTTTGTAGTAATTTTTTTTTTAGCATAACATTTTTTGAATTATTGAATCTGATTGTGCTGATTCTGAATCAGTTTGAGCAGTAAATCAAACTAAGGTTTATATTAATGCAATCATTCTAGTACATTATTGTTTCTATAGTAACAACACAATCACAAGGACTTTGGAAGATGCAGATGCTTCACAAAATCTAAGTCTAATAATAAAGAATTATTGAAAAATATGAAAAGTACAATGTCTTTGTTTGTTACATATACATATTACAATTCTTTTCTTTACATATCTTCACACAGCTTGTTTGGAAGTTGGGGTCAGAGCACCAGTCCACCCATAATACACTGCCCTGTGCACAAACACTCAAAGCCCCTGAGCTCTATGAAGACATGGTGTGGAGGTTAAGGTTAAAGTGGAAGAAGAGAGAATGGGATGTTCAACAAGCACACATGGGTGTGATCATCAAGAGTGCACAAATTTCCATAGCATGTAAATTATTGCATCATCTTAAACTACATAACTGCCTCCGGATCCCAACAGACTTTCAGTTAAAAGTTGGACCTCTTGTTCATCAGAGGGCTTTTTTTTTTTATATCAGCTCAAAGCTAAGGTTTTGATCTGTTCACATGTCTCCTTTTGAGCAGTTTTGACCTAAAGTGCCTCATGTCCCAGATCAAAACAAGCAGCTTACACTATTTCCATCTACTGGGGACTCACGACCAGGGATTTGGGATGGTTGATTCATCTCGATCCATATTCGCTTATCAGTTAAGCGCTATATTCGGTACCGCATTACGCTCTTGATCTTCTTTGACAAGCCTAAGCCTGCCGTGATGGGGGAGATTAGAGCAAGGAAAAAAATGTGATTATGACTATGATTATATCTGTATGCTTATTGAAAGGTTTCGTGTGTTTATCCCCTGCCTGTCTACTCAGAGCAGAGAAATTAGCAGAATGGAATTGGCGAAAGCTCTTACTGGCTCAAATTTTCCAACACAACACAAACATTACCACATTGGACCAAATACATGTCCTTTGTGTACAATTCAGCCTGTTTAAAAAAAAAAAAAAAAAAAAACCCAGACTGATATTTATAGATATACGATCTTAAGCATTTATGAAACAAAACAAAACAAATATGCTAACAGCTGCATTAGCATGTGTTGATGAAATGAAGCATAACACAGCTTTAGAGATGGAATTCAGGTGGTTCAGTTGGAACCAGCAATGCAAATCACTCACAGTGTAATGAGACACACAGAAGCTGAGACATCCAGCAAGAGCGCCACTTTGCATGCACTTGTGATTCAAAGCAAAAATGGCAGCGTTGCCCAGGGATCCAAATCCTCGCTCATCCAGGAGAGCCCTTAAAACACAAATCTCTCAGCGCCTCTTGATTAATGACAGTGCCATGTAATGATAAGTGTTTGTTTAACAGAATGGAACAGAAGCAAAGAAAATTGTCAAGAAGGAATTCTTTGCTAAAAATAGGAGTTACACATACCGAAAGAAAATATTTAACAAAAATTAACACAAAGGACATTAAAATGACTATTTGAATGGGACAAAATGAAATTGTTAGTATTATATTTACCTTTCATAGCACAGAACCACAACCTAAAAATGAAGCTCGCTCTAAGAATATCGCTATAGCGGAAATGGGAGAAAAGAGCTGGGGGTGTGGAAGCCAGATATTTGAAGTGGTCGGTGGAGAATACTTGATTACCAGATTATCACCCCACACCAATCCCCTCAGGCAATCTGAGAAAGTGAACACGTCCCGACCCACGGCCTCTCCTTGCATAGTAATACAGCCACGCGCTAGAAGAAGTGATTTGGAGCAAGATGTTCAATGTGGCAGGACAGCAGACAAAGTGAGTCTGCTGATACCCAGGCTCTGTGGACATGCCTAGGGGGAAAACAGCATTCTAATCTGCTGAATTGGGTGTGCTTTTATGCATTGAATCTAACATGAGCTCACAAAAAATGAGAATAATTTGAATTAGAGGTGCACCGATCTCAAGCTCAATTACAGATTCCAGGAGTTTTATACTAGATACTGTACCACTAAATACTGCTTTCAAATACATATTCATTTACCTTCATGCAGTATTGGCTAACACAGTATTTTTCTAAAACAGTATTGTTTAATTTCACAAACATAGCCCGGAAATGAAGAAATGCCATTAATCTAGACATTACAGCTATCTATATGTTTCATAAGCATACAGAATTTTGCTACAGAACCAGTCGATTTCTCCTATCAATCATAAAACACATTTACTAAATGTTTTCCCAAACCAAAGCCAGTAAAATGGTTTTAAATACTTAAATATGGCTCATACCATACGACTCGAAAACATACCTAAGTGGTCGTTCTTGACAATGACAACAGACACCAAAAGGTAATGTGAGAAATGCAGTATAATTTTCAGGATTTTACTTTTGTTAATAAATAGACATGACATTTTGTTAACAGAAACAAACAGTCCACAACAACAAAATGACCAAACATCTTTAACTACTGACATATCAACAATGCTCTAAAGACTGTACTCTAATGGTTATGGGAGAATGTTTAAGTTACCTTTTCTAAGGTGCCTATGATTGGGCTATGAGGATTTTCAGTTTGTTGACTGGTACTAGATCAATTAGTGTTCACAACTGGAATCAATAGTGAGACAACAGTTAAAGTATTAAAGCAGACACTTTTAAGCACAGGTGTGAACAGAGTTCGATATATCTTGAAGGTGTATTGTGATCAAATATCTTAAGCCATCTTGGGAGGTGGTCTGGGATGCACATGACCACATTACATTTGCTAATCGAATGCAAAAGCACCTCCAGGCACCTCCAACAGTAAACCGTGCTGAATTGTAGAACTCCTCACTGCTAAGATAACAGATAAAGGTAACAGTATAGAGAGAACCAGCTGCTTTTCATCATCTCGTCTCCCATTCATTCGTAAGTTTTGTTAGTACATCACAAAATGGAAGTGTTTGAGAAGTTCATGAGATGTGAGCTGTGAAATATTTCTGCCTGAAAACGAACAGCTGAAGATTGACATGAAACAGAAAACAGCCTTCCTCCAGCCGAAAACGGTGCACGAAGTGCAATCAAGTGATCACTGGAGATGCATTCATACTACCAGGTGTACATGATCCACATGATGAAATCACTTGAGACAGATGTGAATACCAGATGTGAACAGGGCCAATGTTTTGGAGTTCACCATAGACAATAGATCTATAACCAGCTATAGATTAGCATGAATTGATAGAGTATGAAATGAAGTTTTTCTTTCAAAAAATAGGGCATAAGGAAGCGGATAGGAAATGAAGTAGGACTAGAGATGACTTGAAGTGATCAAAAAATACTGATAATCTACAAATGATCTAAGGAACATCAATAGCTATCTGGCTTTCAAAAATATGTCATAGGATTGTAAAGTAAAGCTTGAAATTGCAATAGGACTAGAGGTGACCTTTCTAAACCAGTCTGGTTTAGTGAATGTTGGTGGAATATCTACAGTAGACCACAAAAATAAAGTGTTTACCCAGTTTGTTATAAAGAAGCAGTTGTTGCTGTCACTGGAAGTACTCGAGTACTACCATTCCTAAATCATTGTAGTGGTCCTAACATCCACTGTTATTTACGTAGACATCACATTATGTGATCATACTGTTACTTTGTACCATTATTTCTACTTTTGCATTTACATTTATGGCATTTAGCAGAGAGTGAGAGTTGTTGTTCTTTCAAGTGCTCCCTGTTCAGGGTCATTTGGTCCGCATATTTTGATTTGGCACTGATGCAACTCTACCATTACATATGGGCTTGGGACCGGCACTCAGGGTTAACTCTTCTGTGGCTGAGGTTAGCTTCCTGCCCGGGAATCAAACCAGGGCCGTGGCAATGAGAGCGCAGGATCCTGCTGCTGGACCACCAGGAGGCTAGATACCCTTACCGGGAGTGATGTACAAAAGTGCTTTTGAAGTATCTACAAATGAATGCATCAATACTGGTTCACTAGGTCACAGACTAAGTGGTACAGTGGAACCTCGACATATGAATTTAATTCGTTCTGGAGGCAAGTCCTTAAACTGAAAATTTGTACTGCGAAGCGAATTTTCCCATAAGAAATAATGTAAATGCAGATCATCTGTTCCAGCCACCCAAAAATACAAAAAATTACTAATACGAAGCATACGTAAACTGTATGGCTGCTTACAAAGAACTGACCCAAGCCAAGCACTCCATGCCAAGGGTCCCTACAGGAAGTCATGCCACCAAGCTTGGTATAAAATTAGAACAGACCACCCACGGCACCAATCTATCAACAGAAAAATGTATTAAAAATCACTCTAGCTTTTGAACGCATGCTGAAGGTAACGTTGGTATCGTGGGTTGACTAGCTTTCGCTGACTGGAAAAAAAAAACGCAAAATTCATAAACTCGCTTTGGTTGGCTACACTTGGCTTTCACTGACGCAAACAAATTTTGAATTTTAGACGTTCACGCAACTTAGCCGGAATTCAGTTTGGTTCAGTTGGTTTGCATGCTGAAAATTCTTTGTAGGCCAATGCAAATTTCTTGCAAAATTTGAACTCTTAAAGCGAAAATTCATAAGGGAGGGTATTTGTATGCCGAGGTTTCACTGTACCACAAGTCTAGAAGAAGAAGAAGAGCACACAGATAATTTTTTAAAGACAAGTGATAGTTAAGTATTTCAAGAAGATTTACGTTTTTCCCGACATTTGAAGACAACCAGTGACTCAGTAAATCATTCCACCACCTTGTTGCCAGAGTCTTGATGCATACGTTGCTTGTACCCTGAGAGATGGTGGGATCAGTCCAGCAGTGCTAGTAGATCTGAGGAAATGTAGTGCAGTGTATGAGTGATAAGTGCTTTGAGGTAAGAGGGTCCCTATGGTTCTTTGCTGGTCCATTTTTGACTTTATATGCAAGCATCACTGTTTTAAAGCAGATGCAGGCAACTACCAGAAGCCAGTGGAGGGAGGTGTGGTTAAACTTCGGAAGGTTGAAAACAAGTCCCGCAGCTGCATTTTAAATCATTTGCAGAGGTCAAATTGCGCTCAGAGGTAGACCTGCCAGGGGCGAATTGCAGTAGTCCAGCCTGGTAATAACAAGGGACTGAACAAGTGGCCTGTGTGGATAAAAATAGACGAATCCCTCTGCGTAGCATTATAAGAAATGCTACACCTGATAAACCCACATCTCATACTAGCATAATTATCTTGTGCGATTTCTTAGACTTTTAGCATGCTAAAAAAAGTTGTGTGCTGAAGTTACTCAAAAATAATTCTGAATATATGCAGGAGAAATGCAGCATTTCAGCAATCGAGATAAAGTATAAGCAGTACTCAACTTGGTGTGTTGCTGTCAGCGGGCTTGTCCATGCTCATAAACCAAGTGTGTATCCGCATAGAGTTTTATAGTTAACTTTAACAGCTGTACACTGCATATGAATTACTTCTGGGAGCAGAGAAACTGCTCTGAGGTCCCTGCATGTCAAACTGAATTAATATGCGTGAAGTAAAGCTAGCATCAAATCTACTGTAGCACTGGCCATTGCCCTTGTAACTAAATTTAGCATCCGGTGTGGTTTGGAGCGCTTAAGAACAGTATGATTGCCGTTCAACTAGGGGTTTTAAGGAGCTTTGAGAAAATATGCATGAGTTGCTTCAGGAAAATTACATGAGGTGTCTGGGTCTGGTGCTGCCTTCTTTGATTTTGTCACAAGATTTGGTGACTTTTTAGATGTTTTTAGGGAATATATGTATAATTTATATGTATGTATGAGTTATTATACCAAAGAGTTTGTGATTTTTTTTAAATCTATAAATAAATGGAGCACAACAGCCAATGTGACAGTAGCTCAAATTGCAATTTAACTAACAGGTTTATTTTAATTAGTTGATTTAAATATATTATTGTTTCTATAGTAACTGCTCCTTCACAGGTGCTTGCTTGGACACTCAACATCATCTATGCCTCATAATAAACAGACAAAAAATATTCATTTTAACTGATATGATGAATCTTTTGTTGAGATGTTTATTTAATATTTATGGAACATGTCTTCTGTATCAGTACACTGTACCCAGAGGAGAATCTTTCTTGTTTCACACATAACATGATTGGCTGCATATTTGGTCAAGAGAGGGCAAAAAATGAGAGACTGGTGAGAGAACAACTGTTTACAACTTCTATAATGTAAATGATAAGAAAATGTCATTAATTGATAAGTTAATTTGTAAGTTAAGTTGATTGGAATTGTTGACAAATCTCTAGGGTATATGAGAAATTAACACTTTGGGATGTGATATTATAGGGAATTAATAAAGGGTGGCCTTGGAGTAATACCAGCCCATTCATCTATCTATCTATCTATCTATCTATCTATCTATCTATCTATCTATCTATCTATCTATCTATCTATCTATCTATCCATCCATCCATCCATCCATCAATCCATCCATCCATCCATCAATCCATCCATTTTCTGATGTGGACCCTGGAGTCTATATCACATGCACCCATTCACACACTACGGACAATTTTTGGACTGGGAAGGAAACCGGAGTACAAGGAGGAACCCTCCGAAGAAAACGGAAAACATGCAAACTTCACCCACAAGTAACCCCAACCCACCCACAACCCCCCAAACAACAACCCGCCCACCATCACACACACAGACTTAGCTCATAAGAGATTGTTTGATGACAGTCCTCGCTAACGATATCTCTAGTTAGCATGTTAACTCTAGCTGAATCTAATTGAGTCTAGTTTAGTTGAGATTAGACTCGGCTCATGGTTAACCATCACTGAGATTAGATTTGGATCCTGGTTAGCAGTAGCCAAGATTGGACTTTGGACTACATTTAGCGATAGCTGAGATTTTTTCGTGGTTGAAGATAACTCCTTCAAATTTTAGATGTTTATGAACAAGTACTTGGTGCATCTCAGATAGCAGAAATGGGTTGGAGATCAACATTTAATTTGAAGACATGATATAGGAGTTTATATCAAACACACACCCCCATTCACACACCTCAATCTAGCCCACAACAACCCCCCAGTGCCCCACCCACCCACACACACACATACACACACCTGCCATACCAACCTAATGTTCATGTAGTTTAATCTTTACTTCTTTTCTATTTTATACTTCTCTGTTATACACTGTACTCTATGTTTTTGACAACGCTATCTAGAGTCTCTAGAGTTTTTTAGAGATGCTGAAAAGATTGTTTATTTTGTTATTCAAGGTTTGTCTGGGACTTGCAAAGCTTTTAAAAAATTGTTGCAGTGGGAAAAAAAACAGTTAACATTAATTGAGACACTTCCTTATGGCAGAAAGCAGCCTTGACACTGCTAATTGGCTGTTTATTTTTTGGGCTCTTGGTAACAAAATAGTCATGAAACAAAAATTTCACTACACCTGAAGGCCATTTGAGGAGTTTTAAATCATAGAGCGTGCTTTCCACACATCACTCTGTCACCTTCCATGGCAGATGCATTGTTACCGAATGCAATACCCCGTGTCAAGTTTTAAAGATTAGAAAGATGTGCACTTAAAACCAGACACAAAATACATTTTTATTCATTCTAACTGTGGCTCCTGAGCTTGGGGGAGTAATTCATTGCTGCTTCTTGCTAAGTGCTTCAATCACTGTCAGTGCACACTTTCACATTCACACTTGTTATGTGTGATGGAGGTGAACCAGGACGGAGCGGTTATGTAAATCGCTCGCCGCTGCTGTTCCGCTGCCGTGCGCTTTCATCTTTGGATGTTTATGAATCGTTGTTTGCTTTGTCTGATTTGTCAGCTGCACAGGTAGCACTGCAGTTGCCATGGAGCTTTTTTGGGGACTGCGAGGGGGCCGCGAATGCCACTGCCTTTCATTATACCACAAGAATATACAGACTCTTTCTGTTTCAGATCTGCATTCCTTCCACAGACATTGTCTGTCTCTTGTGGTTAAGTAGTCTTTATTTGTCACATATACATAGCACAGTGAGATGTTTTTCTTCTTCGCATATCCCATTCTTGGAGGTTTGGGGTCAGAGTGCAGAGTCAAGCCATGATGCAGCACGCCTGGAGCAAAGGCAGTTGAGGACCTTGCTCAAGGGCACAACGGTGGCAGCTTGGTAGTGCTGGGGCTTGATCTTCTGATAAACAACCTAGAGCCTTAACCTACCAATTTGTTTCTTTATAGTTACACATCTGATGCGTAAAGACATAAAATCGCATATGACAACAACAGTTTGTTTCACAAGCCTTTTTATACGTTCCAGACACTTCTAGATCTAGTATATGGAACACATGATAAATACTTAAATGAGCAGCATGTTTACACAGTGCTTTAAAGCGACATTTCAGCCAAAAATCAAACGGACCAACTTTCCACTTATCCCTGCCAGCATCCGTTTGATGTCTGGTCTTTCCTCCTTTTGATTTACACTGGACACGTAGAAAAAGGTTCTTGAAAGCTGTATGTGGTAATCTTCACACACTTGCCTTGAAATTGCATTCATCACGCTGCAGCTGTGCTCGCTCAGGCCTCAGTGCTCAGACTCATATACAACGAGACACAGAGCCAATAGCAGCGGACTAGCCGCCTGCTCGCGTAGGTTTGCTGGGTAAAAAAATAGACAGGATGGAATAGGAAGCGTAATCTACAAAATCAGACTGCATGGACACATGACCCACAAACGTGCATCATTAGTCGAATAGCAAGATAATGTTAGCTAGCTTAAACTTTTGAAAACAGCTTGGCTTGTTGCATTGCTTTTTTGCCATCATTTCAGTAGCTAGCTTGTGAAACAAAACTCTGAAGCTAAATATATAACCACTCTTGAAAACTTTCTTTTTCTATTCATTTAATTGTTCTATATCAGTGTCTCTTGCTCCTCCATGTGCTTTGCCAGGATGTGTTTTCTGTGTTTAATCTCCACTGATGATGCCTCTGTGTTTAGCTCTGCAGCATTTAGCTACTTTGGTCCAGTTATTTATAGGCAACAGTGTGTCATGGTGTCTCACAGACCTATAGTTAATAACGTGTACCACATCGAATGCGCCTATTTATTTAATTTATTTTCTTCTTTTTTTCTAATTAAATTTGTAATATTTTGGTTTGCGAGGCAGCTTTAGGCACCTGGTGATTTCAGTATCCAGCAATAGTAAGCATCACAATATTATACTCTTTGTTTGGCATTTGTTGAGATTAGACTTGGATCATGGACAGCCATTACTAAGATTAGACTTTGGATCATGTTTAGCAATTGTTGATATTTAAATTGGATCATGTTTGGCAGTTGTTTAGATTAGACTTTGGATCATGTTTAGCAGTTGTTGAGATTAGACTTTGAATCAGGATTAGCAGTAGTTGAAATTAAACCTGGATCAGGGTTAGCAGTCATTGAGATTAGACTTTGGATCATGATTGGCAGTTGTTGAGATTAGACTTTGGATCATGTTAAGCAGTTGTTGATATTAGACTTTGTATCAGGGTTAGCAATCATTGACATTCGACTTTGGATCATGTTAAGCAGTTGTTGAGATTAGAATTGGATTGTGGTCAGCCATTACTAAGATTAGACTTTGGATAATTTTTAGCAGTTGTTGAGATTAGACTTTGGATTGGGGTTAGCAGTAGTTGAGATTTGACCTGGATCAGGGTTGGCAATCATTGAAATTAAACTTTGGATCATGTTTAGCAGTTGTTGAGATTTGACTTTGAATCATGTTTAGCAGTTGTTGAAATTAGTCTTTGGATCATGTTTAGCAGTTGTTGAGATTAGACTTGAATCATGTTTAGCATTTATTGGGATTAGACTTTAGATCAGGGTCAGTAATCACTTAGATTAGACTTTGTATCATGTTTAGCAGTTGTTGAGACAAGACTTGGATCAGGGTTAGCAATCATTGCAAATTAGACTTTGGATCATGTTTATCAGTTGTTGAGACAAGACTTGGGTCAGGGTTAGCAATCATTGCTAATAGTCTTTGAATCATGTTTATCAGTTGTTGAGATTAGACTTTGGATCATGTTTATCAGTTGTTGAGATTAGACTTTGGATCATGTTTATCAGTTGTTGAGATTAGACTTTGGATCATGTTTAGCAGTAGCTGAGAAGACAAAGAGTTATAGAAGAAGAAGAACCAAACTTCTGAACATTATCTTAACATTCACCTTAATATAACATGTTCTTGAATATCCTCACACATTTACATAACAGCATATGTCACATATTAGCTATGTCATGTGTTAGCCTACGCTATGTATTTTGCATAACTCATTATCCCAGCTCATGATTATGCTGTGTCACAACACACACACACTCAAGTCAGTTTAAGAAAATAAACAACTCAACAAAGGGGATTGATGAAAGTGGGAGATCGTTTAGACGTGCAGTTTGCCAGATGTTAAACTGCCAGCTATAAGCTTACACACTTTTTGCTACATTACCCTTACAGATGCAGCACAGAACTAAGAAAACAAACTTAGCTCTTACCTTAACTTGTCTTGATTGATTGACTGCATATTTTTTTAAATTGTTCCTTTAATCCTACCAAACCCCTAGCATCATCTTTAGACAGCCGCTGATAAAAGTCTGACCTTCACCAGGTTGCTGTTGTAGCTCTAGACTTTTTCACCACCATTTAAATGAACCTCAATCCTTTAGAGATTTTCCTGTCATGTTATTTTTATAGGAAATTTATTTTTTTTTAAATGTTTTTCTCTCTTTTCTTTATGTCACACGGTTAATCCTTAATGCTGTTCTCAATTTTTTTCCCAGAACGAATAAATAAATACATATTCAAGGCTTTACGTGATAATACAGAAAATGAGTTTCCAAACATTTCCACTTTTTGCAATTCTGTACATTTTTGTTAATTATATACGTGACAGGAAACGGGTGATCACTCTCCGCTGTCTATCCGACTCTAAAGTCTGAAATGCTTCTAGGTGAGTGACATACACTGACATTTTGTTCAAGTGCATACTTTAACAGATGGCCTACAATTACCTTACAATGGTCCTTTTTCTGTCACCAGTGCTCTAAAGCGAGAAGAGAATTGATTACTACATGGTGCCTGTGAAAGGTCTGTGAAGTATAGTCTGCCCTTTCAACTCTGCCATCATATTAGCTACAATACATCAGATAATTACATTTGTGACCAGCAGGTTGGCTAAACTGCAGAGATATAATCAGATAATGTCAGGAAGTCAGCCATTAGGCAATCCTTTCTTCATGGGTTGAGCAAACACCTCATTCATCTGTGAGGCAGTGTCTGTGAGGCCTGATCAGGTGTTAACTGGACACAAAAACTCATAACTCATAACTACACGTCTAGTGAGTTTAAAGCAGGTGGTGAGGGTTTTCTGACCACGGATTCAGGCGTCCTGTTTAATTAAAAGACAATAAATTAGTGGTTCTACTAAAAGTTAATTTAGTAGACCATTCAGTCTTGACCATTCCACTGAGGCATGTATTGGATCAGTCATTGAGATTGAAATTTGATCGGGGTTAGCAATAAATTGAGATTAGATTTTAGATTGGGGTTAGCAATAAATTGAGATTAGATTTTAGATCGGGGTTAGCAATAAATTGGGATTAGATTTTAGATCGGGGTTAGCAATAAATTGAGATTAGATTTTAGATCGGGGTTAGCAATAAATTGGGATTAGATTTTAGATCAGGGTTAGCAATAAATTGAGATTAGATTTTAGATCGGGGTTAGCAATAAATTGAGATTAGATTTTAGATCAGGGTTAGCAATAAATTGAGTTTTGATTTTAGATCGGGGTTAGCAACAAATTGGGATTAGATTTTAGATCAGGGTTAGCAATCATTTAGAAAGGTAGTGAATTAGATTTAGTAATAGTTAAGATTGGACTTGGGTCTGGGTTAGAAATATTTGAGATCATGTTTAGCTAAATCTAATTCAGATTAGATTTGGAATCACCAAAGTTAGGCTTTGATCAGGCAATTAATGAGATTAGGCTTGATTTAGGGGTAATAATAATAAAAATAATAATAAATAAATAATAAATAATAATGAACTTTTTTTAAATTAAAAAAATTATTATTATTATTATTATTATTATTATTATTGTTGTTGTTTTTGTTGTTGTTGTTGTTAATAATAATAATATTAATAATTGTGATTAGACTTTGGATCATGGTTAGCAAGCAAGGAGATTAGACATGGATCATGACTTCAGATATGGATCAAGGATCAAAATATAACTATTTTATTTAACGTAAAATATACATTAATTGTTATTATTATTATTATTATTATAATTATTATTATTATTATTATTATTATTATTATTATTATTAAATTCATCTCCCAAGTTCCATAATAAAATAGCCAGATGCATAAATGGATCTTTTTCTTATTTGTTTCAATTGTGAGAAGCATACAGTAGAGCCTCACTGTCTAATTTCACAGTCTAATTATTCTGCTTATTATTAGTAGATACAAGGTTTTTGTTGGATAACATCAGGTCATTTTCCTGGACTCCTTCAACAATCTGATCACCCAGACCACAGTCCTCATTCATCCCCTTTCTTCGCTCATTTGCTGCTTCATTTTTCGGCTTCGTTTTGTAACTTTTATCCAAAATGCAGCCAGTTGCATGTCATTAATATGAGTAGCCATTACCAGTGTGTTTCAGGGAGGGCCGCCAATTAGCCTGTCTGTCACTCACTGATCCCTAATTAGAAATTATCCCCCGTTAATGGCTCCAAATGCTGATGCAAATGGAGAGCGTACCTGCCAGGCGGCAAGTGCAGGCCCTGGTGAATACCTAATTAAGTTCTACCAAGCGTCTGCTTCTGGCTCCAAACCACGGCGCTTAACCGCTCTGAACTACACACATCAAAACCGCCGTCACGCAACTGGATGCCTTTTTTTTTCATAAATAAGGCTGATTATATGTGACAGAGGGGTAAATGATCAGATATATCAGTAGAGGAATCTTAGAAGCCGTTTAATCAGGCTCTAATTCATCAGGAAGCCACAGAGGTATAAACTGCAAATGAGGTTCAAATAAGCTAAGAAAACTGTAGCATAGCAAGATATATAAAGAAATGTAATAATCATTTCATTTTTCACCATGTATAACTTTTTAAATTCTGGCTATATTAATGCAAGAATGCAAGAATTAGGCACTTCCTGCCACCATCTTTGTTCCTGTACAAACACTCCTCATTTGGCTGCCTCGGAGTCTCTCTCACGCTTCGCTAGAATCGTCTATTAAAATACGTCTTATAGGGAAACAACAAAAAAAAAAAACAGTTTCCACACACAATATAAAGCCTAAGTCAGTCCCAGGTATTCTGGACACGATCCAAACCGTGTCACGGAAGCAGGCAAGTCTTTCTTCCCGGTTTTCTTCCTGGAAGAGGAGGCATGTGAGTGCCGAGAGAGTTAGCTATCGAGTCAGAGACACACATTGTCACAGATGCAGCTATTGATTTTCAGGTGCTTCTCTAACTGACAAGCTGTCAGTGCCACTCGAGGGAACGTGTCCGCACAAGCGAGGGAAAGAAGGCGGAGAAGAAAGGGGAAAAAATCATGCGAAATAACAGCAGCACAAAAGTAAGTGCTGGAAGTCTGGCTATAAAATGATGCGATATAATAGAAGAAGTTTATAAATTACTATTGAATCAGTAGAAGCGTGGGCACAAGCTGAGACGATGAGGAATGTTTGAACAGAGAGAGCAGACATTTTGGATCAGGAAGTAAAGGATTTGAATTAGACTCTCTATAACCCTCATTTCCATATTTTAGTTTTATAATGTGCAAAAAAATCATCTCTTAATTTCAAATGGATTATATCGATGTTCAAATCAATTTTCAATTCAATCTTATTTGTGTAGCGCTTTTAGCAATGGACATCGTCTCAAAGCAGCTTTACAGAAGATAAGAAACAAAAGTCCTAGATGTTAGACCAAATTATCCCTAGTGAGCAATCCTGAGGTGACTGTGGCGAGGAAAAACTCCCTTAGATTGTATGAGGAAGAAACCTTGAGAGGAACCAGTCTCGAAAGTGAACCCATCCTCATGTGGGTGACACCAGCGAGTGTGATTATAAATTATTATAAACACCGGAGAGTGTGATTATGAACAATGTCCTTTCTACAGTCATGTACAGTCAGTTAGAGTTGTGTGATGCAGATACAGCATATGTAGAATGTTGTGTGTATTAATTAAGAGGTTGTTGTCATCCTCAAAGTCCACATAGTGTTGGCATTGTTGCTTTGAATACACAAATCGTCACGAAGCAAAATGCAACTGGTCCATGTTCTAGTAGGCTACGTGATTTCAGACTTCTTGAATACAAAAATAAAATAAGAAGAATAAGAAGAATGCTGGCTGAATCTGGACTCAATTGATGACGAGATCATGGCTATAATTCCCGCTCATAATAACAACACAACAGCAGTGCCTACTTTGCAGTCTGTTTGTGTTAAATCGGTAAAGCCATGAGCTTTGGCACTGTCCCGAGTCGGTGCCTATGAACTCCAGCGAGATCCCCGGAGAGGTTATCGAAGCATGAAGCGCTCCACAAATCTGTAATCAGTACAAACCTCTGCCATGCTTCAGTGCTTACTATTCCATAAGTGTTTCCAGGAAACTCAGAAGGGCCATGCTGCTGTTTCCTCAGGGACCTGTAGCTGTCATTCCGAGCTCAAAGCTAGAGTGCAGATGACGACACACACCATCACAAACACACACACATACTCTTCAGCACAAACTTTTCTCTCTCTCACCTTTTTTCTTTGTTTGTTTCATTTCATGCTTGCTCTAATTATTGACCGTATAACTTTCCACGTCTCAGACACCCCCTCCTCACAGACTCCAGTACTCTGGTCTGTTCATGCAATGGTCTTCGGGGCAGGAATTAAATGCAGCAGGCCTGATTAGTGCTGAAATTGGTCAGCTCAGACAGAGATAAATTCCTCCACTATCCTCATGTCTACTGGGTGTCCAGCACCTTTTAGAGCCGCTCCAGCGCCGGAAGACTTTAAGAAAATGTCAAGAAATGAAATACCAAATCTAATACATTTTAAAGACTTTTATTTATTTATTTATTTATTTATTTATTTATTGCAGTGTATTTGATTCCTTGCTATCTGGGTCATACAAAATGCAAAAATTAGACAAATAATTAAAAAAAAACAGAAAAACATGCTATCATGTGACAACATCTCAGATATAATCAAATTTGTCTAGCATTTCGACACCATTGTAAGATTACACAAAACTGAATATACAATTATTGTGCCAATTTACAGACATTTGTTTTCTATTTTATTTTAATTAATAGATTAAAGTTATTGAGTTGAATCGATTTCAAGCTTGAAATCAATGAAAGCATCTAAAACCAGCCCAAGAATCAGCTTCTGTTAAATGCTAAATAGACTTGTGATTAGAAATGAAATCGGATTAATTTGTAATTGTTCAGGATGCTAAGAATTCGTGAGTTCGTGCTAAGATTCATGCAGCCGTTTACACGAATACATCACAGCACATTTGGACGGAAAATATTCTTATTCATTATATATACACCGATCAGATATAACATTGTGAGCAGTGAGAGGTGAATTGAATAAGTCTGATGATCTCTTCATCATGGCACCTGTTAGTGGGTGGGATATATTAGGCAACGAGTGAACATTTTGTCCTCAAAGTTGATGTGTTAGAAGCAGGAAAAATGGACAGGCGTAAGGATTTGAGCGAGTTTGACGAAGGGCCAAATTGTTAAAAAGAAAAGAATACACGGTGCATGACGGGTCAGGGCTGTTTCGGCAGCAAAAGAAAAGACAACACAATATTAGGCAGGTGGTCATATTGTTTTGCCTGATCGTTGTACTTGTTATTTGATTGTAATTTTCTTTTCTTTATTTTATTCTTTTTCTTTTATTCTTATCTATTCCACTTTTATGACCCAGACAGTCGATACAGCATCTTAACTACATGCTTTACTGTGTATAGTTGTGTATGTGATAAATAAAATTTGAATTGAATTCTGAATAAAATGCCAGGCCTGATTTCATTGGCTATTTATTCAGTAGTGTTTCTTTTGAGTGAGACTCTGATTCTGTTGGATTTCACAGTCAGCTCAGAACCTCAAAATTAACCTTTCAGTGCAGGTAAACTCATATGAACGGCAGCTGTATGAATCGGCTCATTAAAATTCTTTCAAAAAGGTCCACACAGCTGTTTGGGGTGGTTTTAGCTCAAGTGGTTAAGGCCCTGGGTTGTTGACTGGAAGATTCGGGGTCAAGCCCCAGCACTGCCACGCTACCACTGTTGGGCCCTTGAGCAAGGCCACCAACACCCCGCCTCCCCTCTTCAGGGGCGCAGCATCATGGCTGACCCTGCGTTCTGACCCCAACCTCCAAGGATGAGATATGTGAAGAAAGAATTTCACTGTGATGTAATGTATATGCGGCAAATAAAGCTTACTTAATGAATAATATTTATACTCTTTTTTTTTTCAAATGTACTGGTATGAAACCCTGCACCTTTTGCTAATCTGCTAATGCAATATAACCACACTGAAGAAGCTAAATTGCATTGCTTATCTTTTCTCTTTCTAGTCCCAATCCTGTCAATGTAACTGATAATCTGTTATCTAATTCCACT
>JAUCMX010000006.1:28740389-28847889 GCA_033459395.1 Hemibagrus guttatus | reverse complement strand
AACACTGAAAATAATACGCAGTTAGCTAACAGCCAAAACACAGAAGAGTGTGAAGGAACAGACATGACCATAGATGATAGTGGCTTCACCCCGGTCAGGTCAAAGAGAAAGTTAAAAGTAAGACGCGGCGGATCACAATCCAGAAAAAATGGTCTAACGGAAAAAGAAAGGCAGATCACAACTGGTAAAGAAACTGAGACAGAACCGAGCAGCGTCCCGGAGATCAATGTAGAAACTGACAGTGATGAGGACCAAGAGATCGTTAATGAAAAAACAGGAACATACAGGGATAAAGAAATTTAACAGTTTCTTCAAAAAACAAAAAACACGAAAGGAGTCAACAGGAACCACATAGAACCTCATGCAGCATCTAAGAGCACATTAACACATCTCATAAAAACTCATGATCTGGTAGACGTATGGAGAAGACTACATGGCACTGAAAGACAATACACGTGGGCACATTTTAGAGATGATTTTATTTCGTTAGCTAGATAAGACAGATTTTACTGTTTTGAACATAATTTTAATGTTTTTAAAGCTAGCGAAATAACGCCTGTCAGTTTCTCAGACCATTCCTCAGTCAGATGCAGAGTTTTTATTGCGAATCTTAGACACAGAAGCGCGTACTGGCATTTTAATGTCTCTTTACTGGATGATGCTAATTTTACTGAGGGTTTTAGATTCTTTTGGACCTCTTTTAAAAATGAAAAGGTTTTATTCTCCTCCTGTAGACAATGGTGGGACCATGGCAAGGTTTTAATTCAGCAGCTCTGTCGCGAGTACACTGTCAACATCACAAGGGACATCACCAAGTCGTTAAAGGACCTGGAGATAGGAATAGTGGAACTTCAGGCGTTAGCTGAGTCCACAGGAGATAGAAGGCATGTTGAGGACCTCAAAGTGAAATAGGTGTTGATGGCGGATCTATTGGGTACAAAAGCACAAGGTGCTCTCATCCGGTCCAGATTTAAAGGAGCTAATGAAATGGATGCTCCATCAAAGTACTTTTTTGGACTGGAAAAAAAGAATGGTCAGAGCAGACTCATGCACACATTACACACCAGAAATGGACAATACATAACACACACTGATGAAATCCGACGGTACGCCGTAGACTTTTACCAAGACCTGTACAGGAGTGAACACAGGGACAGCAAGCAGCTGCTAGACACCTTCTACCAGGGACTTCCAAAGGTTTCCTCAGAGGACAACGCAGCACTAGAAGGTCCGTTGGTTCTGGAAGAGCTGCATGCTGCCTTGAACACCATGCCAGGAGGAAAAGCACCCGGAATCGACGGCCTGCCAGTAGAATTCTACAAGTTCTTCTGGAAAGAGCTGAGAGAAGATCTGCTGGAGGTCCTCGAGGAAAGCTGCAGCGAGAGGTGTCTACCCCTGAGCAGCCGGAGGGCGGTGATTACACTTCTCCCTAAGAAAGGAGACCTCCAGGACATTAAGAACTGACGTCCTGTGTCACTGCTATGTACAGACTATAAGGTCATGTCTAAAGTGCTGGCTAACCGTCTCAGAGACATCATGGACTCTGTAATTCAAACAGACCAAACATACTGTGTGCCCAATAGGTCCATCATTGACAATGTCTCCTTGATTCGGGACATTTTGGATGTCCAGCCCATTGGCAGTCGATCTTGGTCTGATTTCACTGGACCAAGAAAAAGCTTTTGACAGGGTTGAGCATCAATACCTCAGGAAAACTCTGGAGGCGTTTGGTCTCAGCCCCAGTCTTATAGCAATGATGAAGGTGTTGTACCAGGATGTAGAAAGTGTACTCAAGATCAACGGAGGGTTAAGTGCTCCTTTTAAAGTACAGAGGGGAATAAGACAAGGTTGTTCATTATCAGGTATGTTGTACACTCTGTCAATCGAACCCTTTTTACACAGATTACGAGCTTCCTTGAATGGTTTTACTGTACCTGGTTTTAACGTTCCACATGTTTTATCTGCTTATGCTGATGATGTCATGATTTTAATACAAAATCAAACTGAGATCTAGATTTTAGAAAAAGTGGTTTCTGATTTTGGTTTAATATCTTCCTCTAAATGCAACTGGAAAAAAAGCGAAGCCATAGCATTAGGAAACTGGTCCCATGGTTTGCCACAGCTACCAGGTGGGCTAGAATGGAACAGAGGAGAATTTAAATACCTGGGTATTTACCTAAATGAAGAAAAGAAAAATTGGGAAGGAGTCAAGGAAAAAATAGAAGGCAAACTAAAAAAATGGGCATGGCTTAAACCAAATATGTCCCTCAAGGGGAGGGTACTAGTAGTCAACAACCTAGTAGCCTCAATGCTGTGGCATCGCTTAGCTTGCTTAGAGCCCCCTACTGGGGTGATTGAGAAGGTGCAGTCTTTACTAGTTAATTTTGTGTGGGATAAACTGCACTGGGTTCCTCAGAGTGTTTTATTTCTCCCCAAAGAAGAAGGAGGTCAAGGACTAATAGATGTTAAAAGTAGGACCACAACCTTCCGTTTGCAGACCATACAAAAGTTCCTGATTAGTTCTGAATCCTTGGTTTGGGGAGATGTTACATGTTTTATTTTGAGGAACGTTAATGACTTCGATTGTGATCGCACCTTATTTTTAATGGACCCAACCGTTTTAAATGTTTCTAACATGTCTAATTTTTATAAAAGTGTTTTTAAAGCATGGACTCTGTTCAAACGTGGATCTCAAGGCCCTGCTGTCTCGCTGTACTGGCTCCTAGAAGAGCCTCTAGTGGAAGGAGGACATATGGACATTAAGGACAGTTCTCCAGGTCTTGTACACATCACACAATCAAAAAAGTTCACAACACTCAAGAGGCTAGTTGTCCAGAGTTCAAGGACACGAGAGCGGTGGCAGAAGAACTCAGCCTGAGGTCACTAGGGTATACAGAGGTCATCATGCAAAGATGGACCAACAAACTGTCAGAGGACGAGCTGAACCTGATAAAGGAATACCACGATGGAGCAGAAACACCAGACAAAGGCGACCCCTTTCCTGAACTAGAGCTTTTACCCGACCTAAATGGATATGAGGGCATGTATCTTGATGCTGAAAAAGGACATGTTTTACCAATTTATGAAGCAAAAAGGAAAGACATTTACAAATGCTGTGTAAAGGTGATAAATAAAAGGAAACTTGACAGGCGGGTGGACACGGTGTGGAGACAGGAACTTGGGGTTTTAGATGACATTAAGCCTGTATGGAGAGTGTTGTATAAAACGCCGCTCAGGAAAAGAGCTGGTGACCTGCAGTGGAGAATCTTACATGGTGCAGTGGGGGTCAATGTTTTAATCTCTAAACTGAATCCAGATGTTTTACAGACGTGTCCCTTCTGTAACGGAACAGAAACTGTGTTTCATTGTTATTCAGGATGTAAAAGACTTAACCCTCTGTTGGAGCTGCTGAAAACTTTTTTAATCTGTTTGGTGAGAAATGGACTCGGGTACGGTTTATTTTCGGTGCTGGACACCAACGAGCAAAAAAACAGAAATGGGAGCTGATCAATTTTATTGTAGGAGAGGCCAAAATGTCCATCTACATAACTCGTAAAAACCAGGTGGAGAGGAGACGAGTGGTCAGTCCCATTTCTGTGTTCAGAGCTCTAGTGAAAGCTCGAGTTAAAGTGGATTTTAACTTTTTTAAATCAGTGAATGACCTAAACACTGAAATGGTGCTGTGAAAATATTATCTGTGTTATTGATGAAGGTGAACTGGTTTTTAATACCCTTTTACACTGAGACATTTCAAAGTTTTTTATCTAACAAAACTGTTTTAAAATTTTGAATCTCCTTAATTTATTGAAATGGGTATTAATATTATTTATATATTTTTTTATTCACCTATTTATTTATGTATTTATTTATTTATTTAACTTCTGAGGCACTTGCACTTTACTGTATAATGTGACTGGTGTAAATAAAGGAGTGTAAAAGTAAAAGTCTTTCTCTCTCTCTCTTTCTCTCTCTCTCTCTCTCTCTCCCCCTCTCCCCCTCTCTGTCACTCTCTCTCTTCCTCTCTGTCGCTCTCTCTCTCTCCCTCTCTGTTGCTCTCTCGTTCTCTCTGTCGCTCTCTCTCTCTCTCTCTCCCTCTCTCTGTCGCTCTAGAGAGAGAGGCAGGGAGAGAAAGAGACAGAGAGCTCTCTCTCTCCCTCTCTCTCCCTCTCTCTCTCCCTCTCTGTCTCTGTCTCTCTCTCTCATTCTCTCCCTGTCTTTCTCTGTCTCTCTCTCTCTCTCTCTCTCTCTCTCTCTCTCTTTCTCTTGCTCTCGCCCTTTCTTTCTCTCTCTCTCTGTTGCTCTCTCCCTCTCTCTCTCCCTCTCTGTCTCTGTCTCTCTCTTTCTCTCCCTGTCTTTCTCTGTCTTTCTCTTTCTCTCTCTCTCTGTCACTCTCTCTCTCTCTCTCTCTCTCTCTCTCTCTCTCCAGTCCTGACTCTCTTCTTCTCTTCTTCACAGCATTAATACAGTGGAGTTTGGCTTGAGTGCAGTCAATATTCTTGCTCAGTCCTCATTTGCTTTTGTTTTTCTCTCTTTTTTTTTCTGGCAAAATGTCTCTAATGTTTCTCTCAGAATTATGTTCTAGCTTCACAATCCTTCGCAATGCCACTACTTCGGTATAAACAGCTTCACCTCCCGCATCTCGATCTGCTCCTTAGTAGTTCGGTAGTCAAGGCACCGATCAGTGAGTCGTCCATTCCTTCCATTGCAAAATCCGTCCCATGCACCGGAACTTTCACCTCTCACTGCTCATAATGTTATGCCTGATCGTTGAATATTTCTTATTTTTATCTTTATTTGATGTCCTATATACAGTTTGTTTGAGTCTACAATCCTGCTTGAAGACCGATGACAGCAACGCACGTGATTAAGCAAACAAATTTATATGACAACTTCAATATTTTATATGTTTGAGAGAGTTTATATGTAGAAAGCCAGGGTCTTTACTCATGTATGAACTTGTGTACACAATATACTGATTCAAGTCATAAGGAGCTAGAGATTTGTGTCTCCTAGACATAGTGTCTAAGAATTAAGACTCCTCTGACTTCCAGTTTACTTAATGAACTTGGAAGGCTGGAGTAGCTCATAAAGCTTAAACACACTTAAACTGATTCAGGAAAGATTCTCTAATTGCATTTCTGTATGCCAAGGATCTGTGCCAGTGTTTCCTCAATTTGATGTGGATTTCACTGATTTCTGCTTCGTCGTTTCAAGTATAATAGTGAAAGTTTGCCACAGGATCAGTAATATAGAAAGTGTTGCGGTGGTATGTAGAAAAACAAGCCTCCAGCCATTGAAATCGATGAGACGTGGCTTCACATCAACCAATTCAAGATGACCTTGAGGTTTCAGTCAGTCATTCGTTGACAGTGAGGAAGATAAAAATCGAAACTAAGCACAGTTGTCAGCTAACAGCAAACTAGAATCTTTTAGATTTATTTATTTATTTTTTATAGGCATAATGTTGTACCTCATGTTATTCATAATCATTTTTATGGGTTTTATTTTGTTGCTTATTTAATTCATTCATTCATTGTCTACCGCTTATCCGATCTATTCTCGGGTCACGGGGAGCCTGTGCCTATCTCAGGCGTCATTGGGCATCAAGGCAGGATACACCCTGGACAGAGTGCCAACCCATCGCAGGGCACACACACTACAGACAATTTAGAGACGCCAATCAATCTACAATGCATGTCTTTGGATGGGAGGAGGAAACCGGAGTACCCGGAGAAAACCCCCGAGGCACGGGGAGAACATGCAAACTCCACACACACACGGCGGAGGCGGGAATCGAACCCCCAACCCTGGAGGTGTGAGGCAAACGTGCTAACCACTAAGCCACCGTGCCCTGCTTATTTAATTATTTATTTTTATTTGTTTTGTTTTTTTTGTTTTTCTTTTCCATTTATAGGCATAATATTGTAACTCATGTTATCCATTATCATTTTTATGGGTTTGATTCTGTTGCTTTTTTTAATTAATTAATTTATTTATTTATGTATTTATTTGTTTATTTGATATTTTATTATTTTGCTAATTTATTAGCTAATCAAATATCTCTTTAGAAAATAAATCCCATGTGAAATAGTATTGTGTTTGGTCCCATTCTTAGTATAAAGACTCAAGTAACAATCGGTTAGTTGAATGTTAAACACAAGCAAGCCTTCTCCTCTACTTTAATAAAAAAAAAATAATAGAAAAATTAAAAAAAAAAACAGTGAGATCTCAGTGGCGTGAGCAAAGTCAGATTATGTCCATTAGTATCCATTATACAGTTAAATGGTGCAGAAGATTCAGCCAGACCTCCTTCAGTTTGATGTTCAATTAATTAATTTGTAGAGGGCATGTCTTGGCTTGCTTTAGTATTCTTGTGTGTATGTGTGAGAAAGAGAGAGAGAGAGAGAGAGAAGGAAGGAAGGAAGGAAGGAAGGAAGGAAGGAAGGAAAGAAAGTCACTCATCCTTATCCCATCATAATATTCTCACAGAAAAACACGTCCTCTGATTCTTGGATGAAGATGACAGTCTCACTACAGGCTGCTGTTTTGAGCTAATTTGCATCTGCATCTCCACATCCACCCTCACTCCACGCTCCGCACCTGACGTGTCGCTCCAGCAGCCTACACAATCAGGATTGATGTACCTGGGGAGTTTGCACCATTAGAAACTTTTTTTAATGCACAGGCAATCAGATGGCAAGAAGGGACTTGTAAATTTGATCTGACAAGCCGTTGGTGGTGAAATGAGTGCAGGGTCAGGGGGAAAAGAGGCAGTGAAATACTGAATGACAGGCAAGTGACAGCCGTATTGTTGACTAAACAAAGGGTAAAAACCCCTGAACGTAAAACGCGATGACTCGGATATATGAGGTCAAGGCAACGTAGTTAATACCATGAGAGAGAGAGAGAGAGAGAGAGAGAGAGAGAGAGAGAGAGAGAGAGAGACTGGAGGCTTGTTTCAGCTGACAGTCAAGAAAGTAAGCTGTAAGTGGTGATGACACCTCAGAAAACATCCTCAGCTACATATCCTGACAAACTGTTGTTAAAGGAACAAAAGGGTTTCTACTGAGCTCTATAGCTCTGTTGCACAGTCTGAATACTGTCAGGAATCCTGGCCTTGATGTACTCGAGATTTTCAAATGAAATGGTGGCCTGACGCTCATGAGAGATAATTTGCAAATGATTTGTTCAACTCATTTTTGTTTTTTATGTTGCATGGGTAAAATGATTCACAAGCATGATCAAAATAAAAAGTAAAATAATTCCTAATAGCATACTCCTTATAGCAGCTCATTTTATCAGAGTTAACTTTTAATAAGAAGAGTCACCATTAAATTAAAGAGTTAGCTTTAAATAAAAAGAGTCAACTTTACATAAAAAGAGTCAACTTTAAATAAAAAGAGTCAACTTTAAATAAAAAAATATTTGACTAAATAAAGAGTCAACTTTAATTAAAAAAAGAGTCAAGTTTAAATAAAAAATATTTGACTTTAAATAAAAGAGTCAACTTTAAAAAAAGAGTCAACTTTAAGTAAAAAGAGTCAACTTTAATTAAAAAAATAGTCAACTTTAAATAAAAAATATTTGACTAAATAAAAGAGTCAACTTTAAATAAAAAAGAGTCACCTTTAAATAAAAAGTGTCAACTTTAAATAAAAAAATATTTGGCTTTAAATAAAGAGTCAACTTTAATTAAAAAAAGAGTCAAGTTTAAATAAAAAATATTTGACTTTAAATAAAAGAGTCAACTTTAAAAAAAGAGTCAACTTTAAGTAAAAAGAGTCAACTTTAATTAAAAAAATAGTCAACTTTAAATAAAAAATATTTGACTAAATAAAAGAGTCAACTTTAAATAAAAAAGAGTCACCTTTAAATAAAAAGTGTCAACTTTAAATAAAAAAATATTTGGCTTTAAATAAGAGTCAACTTTAAATAAAAAAGAGTCAACTTTAAATAAAAAAGAGTCAACTTTAAATAAAAAAATATTTGACTTTAAATAAAAAGTCAACTTTAAATAAAAAGAGTCAACTTTAATTAAAAAAATAGTCAACTTTAAATAAAAAAGAGGCAACTTTAAATAAAAAAGAGTCAACTTTAAATAAAAAAATATTTGACTTTAAATAAAAAGTCAACTTTAAATAAAAAGAGTCAACTTTAATTAAAAAAATAGTCAACTTTAAATAAAAAAGAGGCAACTTTAAATAAAAAGAGTCAACTTTAAATAAAAAATATTTGACTTTAAATAAAAAGTCAACTTTAAATAAAAAGAGTCAACTTTAATTAAACAAATAGTCAACTTTAAATAAAAAAGAGGCAACTTTAAATAAAAAAGAGTCAACTTTAAATAAAAAAATATTTGACTTTAAATAAAAAGTCAACTTTTAATAAAAAGAGTCAACTTTAATTAAAAAAATAGTCAACTTTAAATAAAAAAGAGGCAACTTTAAATAAAAAGAGTCAACTTTAAATAAAAAAATATTTGACTTTAAATAAAAAGTCAACTTTAAATAAAAAGAGTCAACTTTAATTAAAAAAAATAGTCAACTTTAAATAAAAAAGAGGCAACTTTAAATAAAAAGAGTCAACTTTAAATAAAAAAATATTTGACTTTAAATAAAAAGTCAACTTTAAATAAAAAGAGTCAACTTTAATTAAAAAAATAGTCAACTTTAAATAAAAAGAGTCAACTTTAAATAAAAAATATTTGACTTTAAATAAAAAGTCAACTTTAAATAAAAAGAGTCAACTTTAATTAAACAAATAGTCAACTTTAAATAAAAAAGAGGCAACTTTAAATAAAAAAGAGTCAACTTTAAATAAAAAAATATTTGACTTTAAATAAAAAGTCAACTTTAAATAAAAAGAGTCAACTTTAATTAAAAAAATAGTCAACTTTAAATAAAAAAGAGGCAACTTTAAATAAAAAGAGTCAACTTTAAATAAAAAAATATTTGACTTTAAATAAAAAGTCAACTTTAAATAAAAAGAGTCAACTTTAATTAAAAAAAATAGTCAACTTTAAATAAAAAAGAGGCAACTTTAAATAAAAAGAGTCAACTTTAAATAAAAAAATATTTGACTTTAAATAAAAAGTCAACTTTAAATAAAAAGAGTCAACTTTAATTAAAAAAATAGTCAACTTTAAATAAAAAGAGTCAACTTTAAATAAAAAATATTTGACTTTAAATAAAAAGTCAACTTTAAATAAAAAGAGTCAAATTTAAATAAAAGGATTCAACTTTAAATAAAAAGTCAACTTTAAATAAAAAGAGTCAACTTTAATTAAAAAAATAGTCAACTTTAAATAAAAAATATTTGACTTTAAATAAAAGAGTCAACTTTAAATAAAAAAAGAGTCAACTTTAAATAAAAAGAGTCAACTTCAAATAAAAAATATTTGACTTTAAATAAGAGTTGACTTTAAATAAAAAGAGTCAACACTTGGACAATGTTTCATCGAAAAGTTTTATTGTTTACAGTTTAAATAAAAGACTTATTTCGTTTTAAATTCAATATTATAATGCATCACACACTGTTAATAATCTGACTTAAACCTCTGGGTTTAGGTGTAAATGCTTGTAACACTTGCTGCAGGTCTTTTGTCCACTAAATATAGCACACTGGGACTGCAAATTGCATTGCTTATCTCTTCCCTTCCTATTTTAGGACTCCGGTAGCAGCCCTGACCCAAGTATCCAATATGGTCAGAGCTGATAATCTGTTATCCTTTTTTTTTTTTTTTTTACCCATTTTAAGCACAGTTTATCCTGGTAGGCCATGAATGAAAACATGCACTTCCACATGGTATTGCTCTGCTTATAGAGTCGACTTCATCAGAAAAAGTGTGAATTTTCCCTTTGAACGTGACTTTGCTGATCTTTAACTTTCCCATGAATCCTCTTTCCACTTACCGTGAAGCACACGATGAAAATATTCTCAAGAGTACAAAGTGACAATACACTGCAAACTTTCACGCTTGGCCTCTTTCTCCATTCTACAAAGTAATGATGTCATGGAAAATGTTATGCCTGTTTACGTTTGCTGCGATTTGAAAATGTCACTGCATATTGAACAATGCAGGTACGCTTATTCACTCTGGTTAACATTTAGCAGAAAGTCAAGCGTTTCGGAGTATACACCGGGGGTCATCCGGTGGTGCGGATAAGGACCTGCTGATGGAGGAAGCTTCACCTGGCGAAAAAGAAGCATGATCCTTGAACATCCTTTTAAAAAAAACAAAACAAAAACAAACAGTCGATTGGTGGTTAGCTACAGGGCTGGCTAAAAAGGAGCATATTTGTATTTTTTTAGCCACTACATTACATCCAGCATTTGTACACATGAAGATCGTCAACGCTGCCCCGGAAGACGCCCTCGATCGAGCCAAGTGGAGGAGGCCACTTGTTAAATCACAGGTTATTTTAGGGATCATAGGTAATGCAATTTATTTCCCAAAATTACCATTAGAACTATCAGTGTGACCGAATGCGAACCGAAAGTTCTGCACTATAAGTAAACATCAAGCTTTAAGTGCAGACACAAGGTCAGAAAAAGTTTTAGAGATTCCAAAAGTTAGAGATCGTATAAATAATGTATAAAGTAAGGTTTTTTTTTTTCAGTCCCCTGCATTATCTGCATTAGCTTTTAGCCTGCAATTGCTATCTGTAGCAAGGTTAGATGTCTGGTGCTATGACAACAGTCTATATCTGGCTTGCTCTGTGTAGTGAACAACTAAACTGCACCCTACCTGTTGCGCAACACACGTTTAATCATCACAGTCATATACTGTATAATTGCACACACCAGATGGGGAGAAACAATAATAATAATAATTATTATAATTGATATTAATATCGAAAGAAGAAATCAAGAGAACTATTTGATTCATATTTGAAGGAGGTTACAATTTTTTTCAAATGAACACAGATTTTCTGTAGATTCATCCCGTCGTGTGACGTCATAACAACCGGCTTAATGACTTTCTCTCGTTGAAAGTCATTACATACAGTATCTTCATTGCTAGGAGAGAAGAAGAATCCTATGCTTGTAGTTTCACTTATTTAATTATTTTCAAAAAAAAAAAAAAAAAAAATTGTGTTGCAAATGTTGAAAAAAAATAAATAAATAAATAAAAATAAATCAAGCATTTTTGGCCACAACAATCACAAAAAAAAATCTCATTGGAACGTCATCAAGGAAAAATAAAAGAGAAAAATTGTCAGCATATCTGATATGATTTTTTTTTTAAGTGGCAAAATATTTCAAGAATAAAAGTAATGATATTTCAAGAGAGTAGTATTCTGAAAATATCACTATATTATACTATGATAAAATAGTACTTATGTGTAAAATTAAGGAGCGTCAAGGATTTGGTGAAGTTCTTGGTTCATTTGTTGCAGGAGAAATCATCTTGAAGGTTATCGACGTGCATCTGCGTGGTGGTTAAAGAAGGCGTTTAGCTGAATGATAATCAAAACCATCGATCCTAAAGGAGTAGAGCTCCAGTGAGTTACAGCATATGGACTTAAGATTTCTTCTTCTTCTTCTTTCGGCTTTTCCCTTCAGGGGTCGCCACAGCGAATCATCTCTCTCCACCTATCCCTATCTTCTGCATCCTCAACCCTTGCACCCACTAGCTTCATATCCTCATTAATTCCATCCATATACCTCCTCTTTGGCCTTCCTCTTTGCCTCCTGCCTGGCAGCCCCATGTCCAACATTCTCCTACCAATATACTCACTGTCCCTCCTCTGAACATGTCCAAACCATCTTAATCTGGCCTCCCTAACTTTGTCCCCCAAACGTCCAACATGAGCTGTCCCTCTGATGTACTCATTCCTAATTCTGTCCAATCTTGTCACTCCCAAAGAGAACCTCAACATCTTCAGCTCTGCTACCTCGAGCTCTGACTCCTGTCTCTTCCTCAGTGACACTGTCTCTAAACCATACAGCATGGCCGGTCTCACCACTGTCCTGTACACCTTCCCCTTGATTCTCGCTGATATTTTCTGATCACACAGAACTCCCGACACCTTTCTCCACCCATTCCAACCTGCCTGCACTCGCTTCTTTACCTCTTTCCCACACTCTCCATTACTCTGGACTGTTGACCCCAAGTACTTAAACTCCTGTACCTTCTTCACCTCTTCACCCTGTAACCTTACTGTTCCACTTCCCTCCCTTTCATTCACACACATGTACTCAGTCTTACTACGACTGACCTTCATTCCTCTTCTCTCCAGCGCAAACCTCCACCTCTCCAGGTTTTCCTCCACCTGCTCCCTGCTCTCACTACAGATCACAATGTCATCTGCAAACATCATTGTCCAAGGAGACTCCTGTCTGACCTCCTCTGACAACTGGTCCATCACTATAGCAAACAGGAAGGGGCTCAGAGCCGATCCCTGATGCAGTCCCACCTCCACATTGAACTCCTCTGTCTGACCTACAGCACACCTCACCACTGTCCTGCTCCTCTCATACATGTCCTGCACCACTCTGACATACTTCTCCGCTACTCCTGACTTCCTCATACAGTACCACAGCTCTTCTCTTGGCACCCTGTCATACGCTTTCTCCAAGTCTACAAACACACAGTGCAACTCCTTCTGACCATCCCTATACTTCTCCATCAAAATTCTCAGAGCAAAAATTGCATCTGTTGTGCTCTTTCTGGGCATGAAGCCATACTGCTGCTCACAAATTTCCACTACCTTCCTTAACCTAGCTTCCTCTACTCTTTCCCATACCTTCATTGTATGGCTCATCAACTTTATCCCCCTATAGTTACTGCAACTCTGCACGTCACCCTTATTCTTAAAGATCGGCACTAACACACTTCTTCTCCATTCCTCAGGCATCCTCTCACTCTCTAAAACCCTGTTGAACAAACTAGCTAAAAATTCCACTGCTGCCTCTCCCAGACACTTCCAGACCTCCACCGGAATGTCATCAGGACCAACTGCCTTCCCACTTTTCATCCTCTTCAAAGCCTTCCTGACTTCATCCTTTCTAATCTTATCTACTTCCTGTTCCACAGAGTTCACCCCTTCTACTCTTTTTTCCCTCTCATTTTCCTCATTCATCAGCTCCTCAAAGTACTCCTTCCATCTC
Organism: Hemibagrus guttatus; assembly: GCA_033459395.1. NCBI lineage: Eukaryota > Metazoa > Chordata > Actinopteri > Siluriformes > Bagridae > Hemibagrus > Hemibagrus guttatus. The sequence continues at coordinate 28,834,776 of JAUCMX010000006.1, read as the reverse complement.
CTCTGTACACTCTCCTCACTTGTGAGCACCCTTCCATCTCTATCCTTAATAACTCTAACTTGCTGCACATCCTTCCCATCTCGATCCCTCTGCCTAGCTAACCTGTACAAGTCCTTCTCTCCTTCTCTAGTGTCTAACCTAGTGTACAACTCGTCATATGCCTTCTGCTTGGCCTTAGACACCTCCCTCTTCACTCTGCGCTGTAACTCCTTGTATTCCTGTCTATTCTCTTCAGTCCTGTCCATGTCCCACTTCTTCTTGGCTAACCTCTTTCTCTGGATACTATCCTGAACTTCCTCATTCCACCACCAAGTCTCCTTATCTTCTTTCCTCCTTCCAGATGACACACCCAGCACCTTTCTCCCTGTCTCCCTGATCACTTCTGCTGTAGTTTCCCAGTCATCTGGCAGCACTACCTGACCACCCAGAGCCTGCCTCAACTTCTGTCTAAATTCCTCACAACATTCCTCCTTTTTCAGCTTCCACCACTTGGTTTTCTTCTCTATCTCTGACCTCTTCTTCTTACAGACCATCAAAGTCATCCTACACACCACCATCCTATGCTGTCTGGCTACACTCTCTCCCACTACCACTTTACAGTCACTAATCTCTTTCAGATTGCCTCTTCTACATAGAATGTAGTCTACCTGTGTGCTCCTACCTCCACTCTTGTAAGTCACTCTATGCTCCTCCCTCTTCTGAAAATAAGTGTTAACCACACCCATGTCCATCCTCTTAGCAAAGTCCACTACCATCTGTCCTTCAAGGTTCCTTTCCTTAACTCCAAACTTGCCCATCACCTCCTCATCACCTGTGTTCCCCTCACCAACATGTCCATTAAAATCCGCTCCTATCACCACTCTCTCACCCGTGGGAATACTCTCCATCACCTCATCTAATTCACTCCAGAATCTCTCTTTCTCCTCTAACTCACAACCTACCTGTGGGGCATAACCACTAACAACATTCAACATCACCCCTTCAATCTCTAACTTCAGACTCATCACCCTGTCTGACACTCTCTTCACCTCCAGGACATTCCTCACAAACTCCTCCTTCAGGACCACACCTACCCCATTTCTCTTACTATCCACACCATAATAAAACAGCTTGAATCCTGCTCCTATACTACGAGCCTTGCTACCCTTCCACCTGGTCTCCTGTACACACAGTATATCCACCTTCCTTCTCTCCATCACATCAGCCAGCTCTCTACCTTTCCCTGTCATAGTACCAACATTCAGAGTTCCTATTCTCAGTCCTACACTCTTACCTTTCCTCTTCTCTCTCTGTCTGCGCACTCTCCTCCCTCCTCTACTTCTTCGACCAACAGTAGCCCAATTTCCACCGGCGCCCTGTAGGTCAACGGCGCCGATGGCGGTCGTTGTTAACCCGGGCCTCGACCGATCCGGTATGAAATTCGTACTGACGATTCGCATGGTTAAATTTGGCAATGTTTTACGCCGGATGCCCTTCCTGACGCAACCCTCTCTATTTATCCGGGCTTGGGACCGGCACAGAAGTCACTGGACTGTGACCCCCATGGCTAGATTATATGGACTTAAGATTTATTTCTTCAAAATAAATGCAACTTCTGGCTCGTTCTACTTCTAATACTAATGTTGTGCTGCCGTAGCAAAAGATGAGCTATTTCTTTATCTCAGCATCTCTATATTTTTAAAACATTCAAATTTCAGTCAAGTTTTTGCACCAAATATTGAATGAGTTTGACTTCTCAAAATCTTTTATTTCTTCTGTCTTCATTCTTTAAACAGCGGCTCTAAAACTCATCATAAGACAAGCCTTACACTTCCCTTAAATACAAAAAATTCCTTCAAAATCTATAATATTTAAATCTCAGAGGACTCGGAGCACAAGGCAGGGGACACCCTCATCACAGGACACTCACAATCACACACACACACACACACACATATTCATACACTATGGGCAATTTAGAGGTGTCAGTCAGCCTACAGCACATGTCTTTATATTGGGGAGGAAACTAAAGAACCCTGAGGAAACCCCAGAAGCATAAACTCCAAAAACAGGGACGAGGCAGGAATCGAACCCCCAACCCTTAAGGTGTGAGGTGTTTGTTCTTTCTGTTGAGTAAGATCCAGAGAGCAGCTGTAGCTTTTCAAATGATTTTTTATAGCTTCTCTCTCTCTCTTTGTCATATTTTGTACGTTCCTCTAAATACGTCTAACAAATGTAAATTTAGCAATTTGTAAACGGTTGAAATAGAGCACATTGGATTTTTTTATTATTTTTGGTCTTCTTTCTAGCTTAGCAGCAACATACACATGAGCACCACAGTGGGATTTAACAGCACGTTAATTAAACGAGCACCCCGAGTGGCATAACACTGAGCACAACCGCAATAGGGGAGACTAATTTGCAGGAAGTTGCAGAGATCCAGACCCAGACTTATTTTTTCTTTCACTGTACAGTACATTTGCTTCAATCCTGAACATTCTACACCAATTTAGAAAGCAGGGGATGCCACAACAGAGTCGTATATTATAGTAGACCGTTTACCAAGTCTAAATAGCCAATTATTCTGAGTTTAAGCGAGATTATTACAGGGATAACACACTGAAATATAGTCTCTAGCCAGTCATGTTGCAAAGTAAACACACATACAGAATTGTATGTATATATATATATATATATATATATATATATATATATATATATATATATATATATTTTACATACAGTGGTGTGAAAAAGTGTTTGCCCCCTAAGCCTAATAACTGGTTGGTCCACCCTTAGCAGCAACAACTGCAATCAAGCGTTTTCCATAACTTGCAATGAGTCTGTTACAGCGCTGTGGAGGAATTTTGGCCCACTCATCTTTGCAGAATTGTTGTAATTCAGCCACATTGGAGGGTTTTCGAGCATGAACCACCTTTTTAAGGTCATGCCACAGCATCTCAATGTGATTGAGGTCAGGACTTTGACTCAGCCACTCCAAAGTCTTCATTTTGTTTTTCTTCAACCATTCAGAGGTGGACTTGCTGGTGTGTTTTGGATCATTGTCCTGCTGCAGAACCCAAGTTCTTCCCAAGATCAGAGCATCCCCAAAGAACTGCAGCTCTTGCAGGTTGTTCCCGGTCTGCAGTGGTCAGTATCTATCAAAAGTGGTCCAAGGAAGGAACAGTGGTGAACCGGAGACAGGGTCATGGGCGGTCAAGACTCAATGATGCACATGGGGAGTGAAGACTGGCCCGTGTGATCCGATCCAACAGACGAGCTAGTGTTGCTCAAATTGCTGCAGAAGTTAATGCTGGTTCTGATAGAAAGGTGTCAGAATACACAGTACATGACGGGTCAGGGCTGTTTTGGCAGCAAAAGGGGGCCAGCACAATATTAGGGAGGTGGTCATAATGTTATGCCTGACTAATGTACAAACAATACAATGTATCTGTACGTTGTTTTAAATAAAATGGAAAAAATATAAAAAAATAAAAATAAATAGATATAGATAGATAGATAGATAGATAGATAGATAGATAGATAGATAGATAGATAGATAGATAGATAGATAGATAAATGATGTCTTTCAGTTACATTGTAGTCAGTTACATAAGTATAAGTTTTAAATACTGAGTTATTGTGTAGTATCTTCTGAGCATGAGGTTGTACGTAAGGAATAAACCACTCAGGGGAAAAAAAATCAATGGTATGATTGTGTGATGAAGCTGTATATGAGTTTTTGTCCATAGGTGTTTTATTCCTCTTACACCACAGAAATTTGTTTTAAAAAAAAGTATTTATTTATTTGGTTGGTTAGTTGGTTGGTTAGTTGGTTTGTGGGTATGCCATTATTTATTAAATAATGATACATAGTAATTATAATACTGTTGTGTAATATCCAGGAAACAAGTTCATATTATCACAAAAAAAATGAAAATAAAAAACACTGCTGACTTTTACAAAGTGCTGACCCTGGAGACTCCTTCCAACAATGTGAAATAAACATCACGTCTCCGATAACTTCACTTCAACAGCTACATGAGTGCATCTCCACACAAGTCCTTGTGTAAATAAACTACACAAATGATCATATAATGATCCTAGCGGATAGATATATTATATTCCTCTGACACCAACTCTGTAGGTGATGTCAGAACCCCTCATGACACCTGAAAATGGAGGATGTGGATGTTGCGAATAAGAGTGAACAGTACAAAGACACTGAAACATGGAGCGCAGGTATGGCTTTTTTTTAATAATTTTCTTATATAGCTCTGTTAATCAAAGCTCAAATTAAAATCAAGGTTTTATATTCTAGAAATTTTGTATTTACCGAAATTCGTTTAGTTCAATGTTTTTTACCTTTGCACATTAATCAAGCATTATTATTATTATTATTTTAATACAATTGTCATGTTTGAATATTTCTGGCAATAGACAAGCTAAAAAATATATTACAAAAAAAAGAACCACGCTAACTTCTCTGTTCACAGTGGAATGCGCCTCATGACTGACTAAACAAGTCCTGAAGGTCACAGCAATTACTGATTATGCGCCGGAAAACTTTGCATAGAAAACAGCCTCCACTTTTTCTCACAGAATGTGCAATCAAAGGCCCTATGCTAATTTACATGCAATCAGCTCTTGAAAATTTCAGCACACCAGATGCATGTTTTCCTCATTCACTGCCCATTTGTCCACTGTGGCCAAAATGTAAAAAAAAAAAAAAAAGGGGGGGGGGGGGCACTGGCCAAAATAAAAACATCTATTTTGTTAAGCTTAGTTAACGAAGCATATATCTGCCACTAAAATGAAAAGGTTTAGAAGAATAATGGTAGCAGAATTAATGAGAAACTGCTTTATAAAAAAGTGAAAATATCAGACTGTATTTCAAATATAAACTCAAGGACAAAATGTATATGGATGAAAAGGAATCGAGAGTTAGATTTGTCTAGAGTTGTATCTGGCTTTCAAAAATTAATAAAAATCCCAAACTCAATGTTAACATATCTGCAGCTCTTACATTTATCATATTTAATTTTCATATACAAAATCCATCATAGTGTCACAGGATGCAGAGAAACACGGGTTGTGAGGACGTATAGTACCTGCAGGAAAGCTTTTCTTTATTCAATCCAAAACGATTAATACAAAGGCAAAGACAAGTCCAAAAAGAGGACTAGGGTCAAAATGTGACAAAAACTGTTGAGATTGGAATCACATGGTACACACATGGGGTAAGATAGATACATAAATCAAGAGTTTTTTATATTTAATTAAACATTTCGTTGTATTTATGTGTGTGTTTGTTTGAAAGATATGCTAAAAAGTCACTTTTTTCAGTTACTTACTAAATCTTTTTCACAATATTCAAAGAATCAATTGGAATAGAATCAAGAATCAAATAGTATCATGAATCAAACTGAACTGTGACCAGCACCGAATCCTTTAACTAGTCCATTAACACACCATTAACTAGTTAATTCAACGCTAGAAGCATCGCAGTATTAATTAGGTGAAAAAGGCTAAAGCCATAGCACGCCATGATCTGATCACTACATTGATATGGAGGAATTAAAAAGACACATTTGTAAACCAGTAAAGCTCTTCAAACATCTTGACAAATCAATACTGTAGTTGTGTTGCATTACATTTCTCATCATAGGACATCTTGGGTTTTTTTCGTTCTTTTCCTTTTCAATCCCTCTCTAAATCCTCGATTGTTCAGCCAGTGAGAGACAAACCAAGCAACATGCTCATTTTTGCCCTCATTTTTCAGCCAGTGAGATAGGCAGCCCTCTGAACTTTAATTAAAGAGGAAGATTGAGGAAAGCTGTCGAGGTTGGCGGAGAGGGATTAGCTCTTATCTCGCTGTGTCAAAAAGTAAACTTTCAGCATGTCCACACAAACGTGCGACGGATCTGAGCGCTTACATTACCTGCCAAGATGTACTGGGGCTTGGATCACCTGACGTACACATATTCTCCTGGATGATGAAACATCACAAAGCTGAAGGTGTCAACTCTGCCAAAACCCAGGATGGTTAGCAGCGCAAAGTGACTGATTAAAGAAAGCAAAAGTTAAAAAAAAAAAAAAAAAAGGGACTGTGAATTCCCAGTAGTTTATGTGCAGCTCGAAAAGGTGATGGAATTGTATTTTTCCACCTCATTAAAAGTTCCACTTGGCAAAACTCTGGAAATTCTGATTTGAAAAGAGATCATGGGTTGTAAGCACCAGACAGGTGAACTGTTAGCTGGAGTTTTACAGCACAGCGATTGGCATGTACTGTGCAACAAATGGTCATTTCCAGTGAGGGGTCTTATACAGTGTAATTGGTGGTGTTGCTTGTGGAGTGGAAAAAAATAACCCGAGGAAAACACTTGCAGAAGAAAATCTGCTGTTTTCAGACCCACTGAACTGCTTAATTTTCTTTACTCATTCACTGAAAAGGGGGAATACGGAAAGTCGACCAGATTTACAAAAAAAAAAATACATATTTTACATAAAAATATTACATTTCTCAGCAATTCATGATTCCATTGCTGATACGAAACTATATTTCAACATGACAGCCTGATCAAGACACATAGTATCAACCTAAATCAGTTCCAGTCAAACCAGTCTTACCAGTATGTTGGTGCTGCTGGGATCTACAGAATAACTACAGTGTTCTATTTAGCTGATTAAACCCTGCATGGTTGAATAGTGCAGTCTTACTATAGTGTGTCTGATACAAAACAACAGTGTTGTGGGTTTTATTCTCAGCTCAAGTCTTTAATTTAATTCAGGGATTTTAAAAAATACGCTCAGATCACGATGGATGAAAACTAATTGTGTTAATGCTAATCATGTGGAACGGATATACGCATCTGAATTGCTTTTTTCTCGGTGTCTTCTGAAACCGTTTCATTTCCCTTTGATATATCTTCCTTAAATATTCCTAGAAATTTCTTTCAGGAATTTATTTTCTATTTCCTCCCTTTTTTTCTAGGTTCATTTAGCTAGTTTCTACAGCTTTCACTGAGGTTACTTACATTGTCAAAGAAAGACAAAAGCACACATTTCACTTCCATTAATCCGGAGACTTGCTTTTGTATCTAAATACATATATTATGCAAGACTGAAGCAGAGCAGTTTCCAAATCTTTCAGCAAGCACTGTGGCCGGTTTCAATAACGGATGACGGATCTCGACGCAGATTTTTTACACTTAAGCCGCTTCCTACCTCATCTAATCTGATGAAATATTCATTAATCACAAAAATCCCTGGATTCTTCTTCATGTCCAGTGTGCATATGCTAATATCAGCATGTCTAACAGTAATGGCAGAGATATTACAGAGATTCTCAGAACAGGGTAATGAAAAGCAAAAACTATTGTGCTACTCCATTGCTGTATCCTACATGCGTGTATGGTGATAATACCATACACCAATCAGGCATAACATTATGACCACCTGTGTAATACAGCCCTGACGCATCGAGGAATGGACTCCACTAGATCCCTGAAGGTGTGCTGTGGTACCTGGCACCAAGATGTTAGCAGCAGATCCTTTAAGTCCTGTAAGTTGCAAGATGGGGCCTCCATGTGGGGCCTCCATGTTTGTCCAGCACATCCCAAAAATGCTCGGTTGGATTGAGATTTGGGGAATTTGGAGGCCAACACCTCAAACTCGCTGTTGTGCTCATCAAACCATTCCTGAACCATTTTTGTTTTGAGGCATTATCCTGCTGAAAGGCCACAGTCATCAACGAATACCGTTTCTATGAAAGGGAGTACATGGTCTGCATCAATGCTTAGGTAGGTGGTGCGTGTCAAAGTAACATCCACATGGATGGCAGGACCAAGGTTTCCTAGGAGAACATTGCCCAAAGCATGACACTGCCTCCACCGCCTTGACTTCTTCCCATAGTGCATCCTGGTGCCGTGTGTTCCCCAGGTAAGCAACGCACACGCACCCATCCATCCATGTGATGTAAAAGAAAACGTGATTCATCAGACCAGGCCACCTTCTTCCATTTCTCCATTGGCCCAGTTCACATGCCCATTGTTGGCACTTTCGGCTGTGCACAGGGGTCAGCATGGGCACCCTGACTGGTCTGCAGCTATGCAGCCCCATACACAACAAACTGGGATGCACTGTGTATTCTGACGCCTTTCTATCAGAACCAGCATTAACTTCTTCAGCAATTTGAGCAACAGTAGTTCATCTGATGGATCAGACCACACGGGCCAGCCTTTGCTCCCCTTTGGCCGCCCATGACCCTGTTGCTGGTTCACCACTGTTCCTTCCTTGGACCACTTTTAATAGATACTGACCACTGCAGACCGGGAACACCCCACAAAAGCTGCAGTTTTGGAGATGCTCTGATCCAGTGGTCTAGCCATCACAATTTGGCCCTTCGTCAAACTCGCTCAAATCCTTACGCTTGTCCATTTTTCCTGCTTCTAACACATCAACTTTGAGGACAAAATGCTCACTCATTGCCTAATATATCCCACCCACTAACAGGTGCCATGATGAGGAGATCATCAGTGTTATTCACTTCACCTCTCACTGCTCAGGATGTTATGGCTGACTGGTGTATATCATCAGTATTATATGATATATAATATATAGCTAATAACAAAATAACTATATTTGCTAGATTGTATTCAGGTGTACACGCATCAGAATCTTACAAATTTACATACGCACACAAGAAACATCCTTTTGCTAGGACTTTTTGTATTACCAACACTGGAACCCTGTTAGAGAGGTGTTAGCATGCTAAAACAGAGTAGAACTGAAACACTAAACCTCCTCTGGTCACTTGAGTGTTGCAAATTGAGAGTTATCTAACATGTACTTAAGGCTGTCGTTATTCACGCATTGTTAATGAACTTATCAATAGTATTAATTCGGGTAAAAGTCTATGATTATTCATGTAGATGTTCCATGATCAGTTTCATCACTTTATATTAGCAGAATTACAGTGGCTTTTTTAGTGTACAGTAAGCAGGTTTAAATAATAACTGGGAACACTGCACTAGACATTTTCAAGATAAGAAACCTTTATTTTTGTCACATATACATTACAGCACAAAATTCTTTGGAGGTTGGGGTCCGAGTGCAGGTTCAGCCATGATACAGCGTCCCTGGAGCAGAGAGAGAAAGGGCCTTGCTCGGGGGCCCAGCAGTGGCAGCTTCTGGGACTTGAATTCCAACCTTCCAAGCAACAACCCAGAGATTTAACCACTTCAGCCACCACTGACTTCAATGTAGGTATAACATCTGAGGCTAGATATAACACTGGAGCATGTATAACATCGGTATAACTAAGTATAACATCGTTATAACAACAAGTATAAGCAGTAGTCACATAGTTATAACATCAGAGGCTTCCTTTGCAAAGGAGATTGTACCACTCCCAATATATATCCCACTCCTGAGCTCCCAGTGTTCTGAGTTTCCAGTGTGACCACTTCTTCTTTCCGGACCTGCCTGATCCATCCAGACGCTCTAGCTCTGGTTGGAGTCTCGTGGTTTGGTGGTGCTCACTGCTGCTGTGGACACTATTTGGAGACTATCACTGTCTCTGCACTGCCGTTGTGTCGGTCAGCTTTCAGAAAGATGGAATTAAGTCTATAATGAACCCAGAAACTACACTGACCTATTAGTTCCTCAAGAGCTCTTGGTTGATGCTGTAGAAAGGACATTGTTCACATTTACATTATTTACAGTGTCACTCAAATGAGGATGAGGTTCCCTTCTGAGCCTGGTTCCTCTCAAGGTTTCTTCCTCATATCATCTCAGGGAGTTTTTCCTCATCACCGTCACCTCAGGCTAGCTCGTTAGGGATAAATGTTAGGGATAAATGTTAGGGATGAAGAGAAACTTAAGTTTAAACTTTTTTAAAAAAATTTTCTATGTTTCTGTAGTTCTGCAAAGCTGCTTTGAGACAATGTCCATTGCTAAAAGCGCTATACAAATAAATTGAACTGAATTGTATTGAGATTGTGAAAGGCATCGCTGACACACACAGACATTCTCTACATACAGTATATTCATCTATAATCGTAACTTCATTCTTTCCGCACCGACATTGTTTTCTACCAAAACACGGTGTGATTACTTTCAAAAACACGAGGTCCTTTTGATTCACGGCAACGGGCGCATAATCACTCTCCATGAATCTGCTTGTGTACTACTAACGTTTCAATCAACACAGATAAAAAATATTAAAAACATCTGCCAGAGGGAAGGAAAAGTGTTTAAGGCTGAACGGCTGATGAGGCCTCGTTATGAAACTGTAAGCAGGTTATAAAAGAACATCAGCATCAGAAAAGCATTTGGCAAGCATGTGTTTGGCACTCAGTGCTCTGGCACACCTCTTCATTTAATTTGTTCTCTCTCTTTGTGTGTGTCTGCGCCTGTGTGCGTATGTGTGTGTGTGTGTGTGTGTCTGTGTGTGTGTGTGTGTGTGTCTGGTGCCGAATAATAAATGCCCCCCACGACTGTTGGCAATAATGAAAGCACAATTCAGGAACATACTACAATTGCTCCCCGGTGTTGATATTTAATTGCATATTGGTCTAGAGTATACATATAATACTTCTCTGTGTGTGTGTGTGTGTGTGTGTGTGTGTGTGTGTGTGTGTGTGTGTGTGTGTGTATGTTAGAAGAAAATGTGTTCTTTGCGTTGCAGCCTATATTGTTTTGTTTCATATCATCATTGAAGCAGAGAAACTCCTAACATTACAGTGCTATCAATAATTGCAACCAAGTACAGTCTATATATCATTTTTATATATCAACTATTTTTAATAGTTTTGTCGTTTTGTCTTGGCAGAGAAACACTGTAACATGTTCTGGCTGAGGTTTAAATAATAGACTTCTCACTTCCTGCATAACATCATGAACGTGTGTGTTCTTGTATCACATTTCTCATATCGCCTACAACTTCTTTACTATTCCTCTGGAAACATAAAGAGTCTCGTGTTATCACTGAACTGGCACTGAAGGGGCACAATGGCATCATGGGTCAACTGTAGATTAAAAAATGTACATGTAGATAAAAAAAATAATAATGCATTCACTGCCCACCTTTATTAATCATCGTTTTTTAAATAATGATATCTTTTTTCAGGGTTTTGTTTAGATTTTCTTTGCATTTCAGATTTTTATTGTTATTATTATTATTATTATTACTATTATTATTATTATTATTATTATGGGATGGAACAGTGGATAGAAAGAAGTCTACATATTTTTTGCAGGTTTTTGTGAGTTATGCATCAATCTGCAATTCTACATTAAGTTGAACATTAAGGGAAATTACTAAGGGAGGTATTACTTGCAAAAAATATCTCCAGGAACAGATTTTTCAGCACACCTGAAGACAAACACGCCTACAGTTGTGCTGGCTCGCTGCTACATTTTCTCTGGAGCCAAAATAGTTACTGGTGAGAGAGTAGAGCTCGGTAAGCAGGGTCGAGAATGAAATCTGTTTGCGAACATAGCAGAGGTCTGGGGAATTGATCTATACCATAACGAATAAAGCTGATTATTTTATGTACATGCTGTAGGCCACTTTATTGCACTGCTTTATGTATGTTTCGAGTTATGTAAGGTAAAAAAGCACAGTATAATGCCGTTGTAGGAAAATAATCACACCTGACACACGGAAGAGTTACTGTTATCACCTCAAAAATTCTTTCTGAATATTAGCACATCCTGTCATTTTTATACACTGACCAGGCATAACATTATGACTAATATTAATATTGCGTTGGTCACCTTTTGCTGCCAAAACAGCCTTGACCCATCATGCGCTGTGTATTCTGACACCTTTCTATCAGAACCAGCATTAACTTCTTCAGCAATCTGAGCAACAGTAGCTCGCCTGTTGGATCGGACCACACGGGCCAGCCTTCCCTCCCCACGTGTATCAATGAGCCTTGGTCACCCATGACCCTGTCGCCGTGTTCACAACTTTCCTTCCTTGGACCACTTTTCATAGATACTGACCACTACAGACCAGGAACATGCCACAAGAGCTGCGGTTTTGGATATGCTCTGATCCAGTGGTCTAGCCATCACAATTTGGCCCTTGTCAAACTCGCTGAAATCCTTACGCTTGCCCATCTTGCACAGGAGCCCAGCAGTAGCCCCTTGGTGGACCTGAGATTTAAACTCACAACCTTCTGATCAGTAGTTCAACAGCTTTACCACTAAGCTACCACTTCCCCCAGTAAGTCTAGTACTGTAAATCAGTATAGTCTAGTAATTCGCTAGTGAATAGCATGCCATGCATTTTAACCATTTTTAGTTATATTTATTGTTGTGGAATGTCTACAAAACAAGTTAGTTCCCATGATTACTCACATTATAGCAGCTATAAACTAAATATCCACTCTTCACCAGTCTCTGTTTTTCCTCTATCTTGAAGTTAACTGCAAAGTCATTAAAAATCAGTTTATTAGGTTTAGGTTGTCTCTGTGGTTAGTCTCCATGAAGGAGATGTTACTATAATGTCTTACATTAAAAGAAGAAGTCTTTATTATTGGCACACATACGTTACAGCACTGTGGAAATCTTTTCTTCGCCATGTCCCTGAATATCCTGCATATAAGGAAGTTATATAAGGGGGTCAGAGCATGGGGGCAGCTATGATACAACAACCCTGGAGCAGGGAGGGTTAAGGGCCTTACTCAGTTGCCCAGTGGCAGCTTGGCAGTGCTGGGGCTTGAACCCCGATTTTCTAATAAAAAACCCAGTGCTTTTACCACTCAAGCTACCACCACCCCTGAATACATTGAATATACAGCTGTTGTTTGATACTCAATACTTTCTAACCAGTCAGATTTAATCAACATTTAATCACCAGCAAAAATATTGCAATGCAGCTCATATCTTGGACCTCCTGAGAATATGTGGTTTTGCATGTAAAGGTAAAGAGTTTTCAAAATTCTCTTGACGACCAAAAATCAAGTTGAATCGAACGTCTGAATGAAATCTGATCCGATTCCTAAAAGGTCACATTGTCACATATCAGTGTAGTCCCACATGTGAAAGTGGCCCAAATCAGAGCTGAAACTGTCAGAAGCCATATCATTTTTTTTTGTTATTCATTTGACATTGCCATGAAAAAGCCAAATCCGTGTCACGCACAAGGGAAAGATTGGACTGGAATATGGGACAACTGTTGCCTGCAGTGGAACTGAGTGTCACATTCTTTATCTGAGCTGACGAAAAAAACCCGAACAAGCTTAACTTTCAGCTCCAAGGAGAAGATGAAGATCACGTGATCAGTGCTGCGAATTCACTCGGGGTGAAGCGAGTGTGTGGGTCACCCATCGCAGGAACTGAAAGCTAGCACACTTAGCAGATGTGGAATCTGACAGTGATGTATTTCAGACTCAGACACGTCAGCAACCACCTGGACAGGGTTCAGACAGTGTTCTTAGGAAGGGATTGACATGGAACAAGACAAGTTTTTTTAAGAATTTTTGAATAAAGACTGGTGACCCTTTGCTATATCAGTTGCTTCAAATGTGATATGAAAGCAATGCTTACATTTTCTTTTTTTAAGTCATGTATCTGACTGTATCTACCTAATCTAGTCAAAAAATATGTCATGTCTTAGATTCAATATCTGATATTTATACAGAAATAGTTGACTCCACCATATGTTGAATTTCTGTTCCATTCTGAAAGTGATATGAGTGAATTGACATGAGTTTTTAAATATGAACATGATACAAACATGAACGCTTTACGGAAATAAATAGACTTCACCATATGTTGAATTTCTGTTGTGTATTTTGAAAGTGACATGAGTAAAAATTAACTTGTACTTTTTAATGAATTGTGCAGGAAATACTAGAGTAGAGTGGAATAATTAAATAATCATCTATATTTATATATCATTACCATTGTTAATATTATTATTATTATTATTAGTAGTAGTAGTAGTAGTAGTAGTAGTAGTAGTAGTAGTAGTAGCAGTAGTAGTAATTGGGGTGGCTGTTCTACATGTTCTAGCAGAGCCAAGCCAAGGGCAGTGGTGGCTTAAGTAGCTAAGACTCTAGGTTCTTGCTCGGTAAATCAGGGTTCAAGCCCTGATAGGCCCCTGATGCTGTTTGCCCTGGCCAATTAGGGTTTATGTCCCACTGTTTGGGCCCTGAGCAAGGCCATTGACCCTCTCTGCTCCAGTGCTGCATCATGGCTGACCCCATGTTTCAAAGTTTTTCACTGTGCTGTATTGTATATGTGGCAGTAACAAAGGCTTCTTCTTCGTGTTGAACAGAAAATGCACGTTGTCATACAAAACAGTTGCTTAAGTGTTTACATTCTTGACTAAAAAGCCGAGCACTTTTCATATGCACTGTTATAAACATAAAGGTGAATTACTTCAGCAGTCTCAGGCAATCATTTTTTAAACTGAATTTCGATGTTTAGAAGTAGAGGTTTAGAAAACGCACAATGTCGAAAATGCACTAAGGAATGAACAAATGCTACATTTGATATCTATGATGAGACCCCTGCTATACAGCTCAAAAGTAACATTAATTCTTAGCAGCCTTTAGTGATGGTAGTAGTAATAGTAGTATTGCTAGTAATGGTGGCAATAGTAGCAGTAACAGTTATAGTAGTAATCGTAGTAGTAGTCATAAAAGTAGTAATGGTATTAGTAAAAACAATAGCATTTGTAGAAGTAATAGTAGAAATATCTGTATCAGTAATAACAATAGTAGAACTAGAAGTAATAGAAGTATAGCTGATCAATCCTGATCCGTGCTTCTGGTTGGAGTCTCATCACTTGGTGGTGCTCACTGCTGCTGAGGATGTGAAATATCTGGAGATCTATGGAAGTGCTGTGGATAGAACCACTTGGGGACTAAGGTATTAGTAGGAGCATTAGCGATAGGAGTAGTACTAGTAATAGTAGTAGTAATAATAGTAGTAATGGTGGTGGTGGTGCTAGAAGTAATAACTGTATAAATAGTGTTAGTAGTACTAATGGTGGTAGAAGCAGTAATGGTGGCGGAGGTAGTAGTAGGAGTAGCAGTAGTAATGGTGGTAGTAGTAGTTTTACCAACTACATTTACATTTATGGTATTTGGCAGCAGATGCCCTTATCCAGTGTGAGGTACAAAAGTGCTTTGAAGTCTCTATCAGTGAATACATCAACACTGGTTCACTAGGTCACAGACTTAGAATGCCATCAGCCTAAAAGTCTGTTGGGAGGAAATATAGCACAATAGTTTGGTGGTGCCGGTAGTAGTGATAGTAGCAGTAGTGGTGGTGGTAGTATCAGTAGTAATAGTAACAGTATCAGAAGTAGGAGTAGTAGTAGTAGTACTTAATAGTAATACTAATAGCATTAGTATTAATAGTAGTAGTAATAATAGTAGTAACGCTTGTGGCGGTAGTAGTAGTAGAAGTAATGATGGTGGTGGTAGTAATAGTAGAAGCAGTATCAGAAGTGGTAGTAGATGAAAGGTGGTAGTAGCAGTATCAGAAGTATAGGTAGTATTATTGGTGGTAGTAGTATTAGTAATTATAGTAATAGTAGTAGTAGTACAAGTAGTAATGGTGGTGGTAGTAGTAGTAGCACTAATGGTGGTGGTGGTGGTAGTAGTACAAGCAGTATCAGAAGTAGTAGTAATAGTAGTAGTAGTAGGAGTAACGGTGGTGGTGGTAGTAGTAGAAGCAGTAACAGAAGTAGGAGTAGTATTATCAGTTGTATAAATAGTAGCAGTAGTAGTAATGGCAGTAATGATGGTGGTGGTTGTAGTAGAAGCAGTATCAGAAGTAGGAGTAGCATTATCAGTTGTATAAATAGTAGCAGTAGTAGTAATGGTAGTGGTGGTAGTTGGAGGAGGAGGAGTAGGGGTAGTATTGTAGGTGGTAGTAGTAGTAGTAGTAGTAGTAGTAGTAGTAGTAGTAGTAGTAGTAGTAGTAATTACAGTAATGGTATTAATAGTAGTAGTAGTGGCAGTAGTAATAGTGGTGGTGGTAGTAGTAGTAGGAGGAGTAGGGGTAGTATTATAGGTGGTGGTGGTAGTAGAAGTAGTAGTAATGGTGGTGGTGGTGGTAGAAACAGTAGTAGCAGTAGTAGTAGTAGTAGTAGTAGTAGTAGTAGTAGTAGTAGTAATGGTGGTGGTGGTAGAAGCAGTAGTAGTAGTAGTAGTAGTAGCAGTAGTAGTAGTAGTAGTAGTAATGGTGATGGTGGTGGTAGACGCAGTAGTAGAGTAGTAGTAGTAGTAGTAGTAGTAGTAGTAATGGTGGTGGTGGTAGAAGCAGTAGTAGTAGTAGCAGTAGTAGTAGTAGTAGTAGTAGTAGTAATGGTGGTGGTGGTAGAAGCAGTAGTAGTAGTAGTAGTAATGGTGATGGTGGTGGTAGAAGCAGTAGTAGTAGTAGCAGTAGTAGTAGTAGTAGTAGTAGTAATGGTGATGGTGGTGGTGGTGGGTAGACGTAGTAGTAGTGGTAGTAGTAATGGTGGTGGTGGTAGAAGCAGTAGTAGTAGTAGTAGTAGTAGTAGTAGCAGTAGTAGTAGTAATAGTAGTAATGGTGATGGTGATGGTGGTGGTGGGTAGACATAGTAGTAGTAGTAGTAGTAGTAGTAGTCATAGGAGGAGTCAGGGTAGTATTATTGTTGTTGGTTGTAGTAGTAGTAGCAGAATCAGAAGTACCAGTAGTATTATCAGTAGTAGTATTATTAATAGCAGTACAGTTATGGTGGTGGTAGTACTAGCAGACATTATAGTAATATCAGTAGTATATTAATAGTAAAAGGAGAAGTATTTACAGTATCAATTGTGGGCTTACAATTCAAAGCAAAGATCCACAGGTCTACACATACAGGCAACCTCTTTACTCAAACGTGTTATGCAGACTTTAACAGGTGGCTCAAATCCTTTCAACTGCCCCGCCCTCCTCCCACACAGACACCCAGCAGATGGACACCATAAGCTTATAAGTTGCCAGACTGGCATCTCCCTGTGCCACCGCCTCTCACCTGGTAGCCTCTGAGGTTGTCTCTGCCAGCCATGGGCACCCACTCGCCCACAATAACGTTATCAGAGAAAGAACAACAGAGGTTTAGATTTTGCACCATTTCTTATAACAAAATCACCAAAGTGATTGAATAGACATGGCTCAGTGCTTGAAATTTGAAGGAGTAAATCAGTAAGCTTCCAGGCTTGAACCTATTTGATGTTTGGAAACAGGATATTAAGCGTTGTTCAATTTTTTGGTTTCGAAATTTGATTTCTAAAGCTGAAGTCTCAGTTTTAAATGACATTATTTATAAATAGTAATGATAATAATAACTAACTGAATTGGCTCACAAAAGATAAATCCATGTAGTAGTGGCCTGTTATTTTTACATTACACTTATGTTTTGAGTGATATATCCCACACTGGCATTGATGTCAAGCAAAAGTGTCCAAACGGACTTCAGAACAAATAAATCAACACAACCCAAACCAGTCCATTGTTTTTGTGGTAGTGAGCCAGACCACCCATCTGTCAGAGAGCACACAAATGCACACACTGCAGCCAGTAGCTGGCAGCTTGACCCAAAATAACATCTGCGATCTTTTGCTGCCCGGGTTCATTATGCAATATTCATGCCCACAGGAGCAAGCATGAGAGCGTGAGGAGCTCGATGGCATCCAGAAACACAGACATGCAGCTAAAAACAGATTGAGCTCAAATGTTAGAGTGAATATTAAGAGATTATTAAGAGTATGTAAATTTAAAGGCTCAGAGAACATCAGACAGTTAATATGCTCTTGTTTGGGATCAGTATGTGCTTGATAGAAATTTTTTACCAAACACCATCCGGTGCTCAAAATACATTTTACTCAACGTATTTACAACTTGAGCTGCATAATTTATTTATAATACAGTCATGGCTTTGATTCAACTACAATCTTTTTCTTTTACTATTTTAGAACAAGAACAATAAGTCCTCCATTTTGCTCATATTGCATAAATACCCCTTTTTCACACACAATTTCTTTTGATTTATTTTGATGTACATTGGAACCTCAGCATACGATTGCCCTCCCTTATGAATTTTCGCCTTAAGAATTTTGCATTGACATACGAAGCATTTTTTGTAAAAAAGCAAAACTTGTTTGTGTCAGTGGAAAGCTAAGCACAGCCAACCGAGGCAAGTTTACGAATTTTACAAATTTTTTTTCAGTCAGTGAAAGCTGTTTCCAAAGAGTCAACCCACGATACCATCTTGCCTTCAGCATGCGTTCAAAAGCTACTTGATTTTTCAGGCGTTTATTGTTGATAGATCGGTGGCGTGGGCGGTCTGTTCTATTTTTAGCCCAAGCTTGGTGGCACGACTTCCTGTGAGGACCCTTGACATCGAATGCTTGGCTTGGGTCAGTTCTTTGTAAGCATCCATACAGTTTACATACACTTTGTATTGGTAATATTGGTAACATTTTTGGGAGGCTGGAATGGATACATTCCACTGTATACATTATTGTATAAATGATTATACAAATACTCATTGTAATCTAGGCTGAAATAACAAGCTTGCATTAAAATTGACCTTTTTAACACCAAACACCATGATATTTCATGTAGACATTTATCATCTGTTTATAACATTAGCGAGGATCGAATCATTACTTGAATGCACAATTTATGTCTTGGCACAGTCATATGTAGCTCCCTTGCTAATTGGGATGTTGGCACAAGAGCACTTTCTCTCTTTTCTTTTTACTGAAACAAAAGTACATGCCGTCCGCAGCATTGTGTACTACTGTATGTTAGCTCTGTTGTCTTGATATGCTTAGAGACACTTATAATCGCTTACTTTTTCCTGCCTGTGGTTGATCCCTGATTCAGCGTATAATCTCAACTAGATACTGTAGATTTAAGAACACTGAATATCCTTTAGTACAGGTCGATTTTATAGTACAGAATTGTGAAAGATTAACGATTTATCACCAGGAAGATAACGGGCAATGTCCCTTGTTAAAAGCACTATCTACATACATCGCATTCGTCAGTATAACAAACAGTATCAGCAATTTGCATACAGTACCATAACAGGCAGTTTCACCTTCTCTAAATCTATCTGAAGTAATATTCTGAAAAGATTTAGCATAATATGTCTATCAGATTATCATATTTGCCAGGTGTGCATGAGGTTTAAACCTGAAATTAAATAGATTTTCATCTGCAATGGCCATTTATATACTAATAATGCAGAATGTTCACATGTGCAGTGACCCAGCGAGGGGAGACCATTCATTTCAAACGAGAGCTGGTGATTTCCGATGTAATGAGTGACAGCCAGCTTGCCGACTAGATGTGGGCATGAATAGCGACGTGACAGCGTTTACAGAAGTTAAATTTTATGCAAATATGTAGTGGCTCATTGCAGCGACTACCAACGGGACAGAAGACATTATCCGTGACGAAGAGTACGCCCTTCTCCTTCATCTTGTATGATGTGATGCAGGCATACACTGCTGAAATTTATACACAAATGCCAAATCTCCGTCCAGAATGTTTCGTTTTAGCCACAAGAAAAGATTTGGAATGCTAGCTGCTAGCACTGCTAACACTATGGCAACCAGTACTAGGAGCTCCAACTAGTGAGTTCAGCGACTGGAGACTTGAAACGATAAAATCAATGTATGTGTGAACGTAGCATCATTAATTTGTACAAAACTAATCACAGGACTTTTATGAATATATTCCAAACAAGCCACGTTTACGTTTAAAAAAATAGCAGACAGGTACACGCATGCATTGAGGGAATAAACAAACAATCGCATTAGACAGCTGTTGTCACTGCTGTTGTCACATACAATAGTCATCATCTTCAATGATTAACGCAATCATGCTTTAAACAGTGAATTTTATTTCTGTTGAGGCGTTTTTTTTTTTGACTCAAGGATATGCGCTCCACATTGCTGAAATATCCCTGTTAATTTAAGAAGACCACAAACAGCAGCGAGGTCAGAGTGCAGCTCCCCGCAATTCAGCAGACAGTTCAAATGGTCAGCAGAGGAATGAGGACACTGTTAGCACTGCCCTAAATGAACCACCAAACTTTTTAACAGACTCTCCCGAATTTCACAGCAAAGAAAGAAAGTCTGGTGCTTTCTCAGTCAATCAGAATCATTGAACTGTACTTTGCAGGAACACCTTTGCAATTAGGGAGAAAAAGCAGCTCTGTTTTTCAAAATACAATAACAGATTGGGGGAAGATGTCGGCAGCTTTCTTCCAAATTACAGAAGAATGGAGGGAGGAAAAAAGAAACCTAACCAGCTGTTATTGCTTTTATGTCATCCATTAGTAAGCATCCTGCCATGTGTACTCATCTTTAAGAAATATTTCTCTAAAAACTCTTTCTCCCCTCTAATAGTGCAGGCTCTTAAAAATAGGTCTTTGGAGACTGCAGAATAACAAGCGAAGAACAAGAGTCGAGATGAAGTAATTATATCGAGCAGAACTACAGGAAATTGTAAAACAAATCCACTCTGCATCAAATCAAATGTGCAACTGATGCAATATTTAGGGGCGTCTAGCAAGAAGGCAAGCCGTGGCATTTAAATGTCTCCAGTTGAAGTTCAGATGGCACAAGTGATAATTACTGAGCTTCTTAAATGCAGAAGAACCCTAATAATATGGCCGTATTTTTCCCAAAACAAAAATCACCAGAATGAAAACTCATAATAAGTTGGGCTTAACATATATTCCTTAACCAACAGCAAGCCGCAGGTTTTCCTCCTAGACTATTTTCAGTGCTCTTTCATTATCTCAAGGCAGCTGACGTGGTGAGATGTTTGCGTCGCGATACGGCAACGTGATCACCTGAAAGGCAAGGTGCCTAATTAACTTTGACTGCAACACCACGTCTTGAACAGATGTTTGAAGAAGAGCCCTGTCTCCATCCTTTAATTACAAATCTGTGCGAGTCCTCTTCAATTTGCTGATAAAGATTCGCAGATTGGGATAATGGGCTGTAGTCATTTCCATCAGAGCTGCCGTAAGACTAACTTTAATTGAAAGAGAAACTTGGAAGGGAACGCGATTCATTGTAAAAGTGGATTAGACGGAAGTCTGGATTTATACATAAATGAAGCAACCTCTTTATATCTTCATAGATAGAGACAATGTCATGGTAAACAAGGGGTTTGTGTACTTGGTGAAGGGAGAGGTCAGATAAAGTGCAACAGAAAGAAAGAAAGAAACAAAGAAAGGCGTGTACCCTGCCTGGATAAGGGCTACTGGGACTCCTGGACCCAAACCTGGGGTGGTGTCCACAGACATAATTCAGAACTTACCTCAACAGTCATAATGGAAAGGGTGTCACAGAGACATCTTGTTGGTTCACTACTTGCAAGATGAAGAACAGGTACCAGGAGCAATATAATTTAGAAGGTAGGCATGTGATCAATATGACAATCTTGACTGGATCCAAACTGGATCAAGCTGAGGTTTGGTCACCTGGGTCTTAGAAGAATTTCTATCTATCTATGGCATAGTTCAAGATTTCTGACTCACCTTCACCTTGTGATGGACACCAAAGTCTATTGTCTATATAGACAATATATAGTATATATGATATACTATATATCTCTTTATAAAAATTTTCAAGATTTCAGCCTCCTACATGCATTGTCTACCATTTAGTGACATCAGATCCACTGCGTGAATGCAGAAACAATGTTCCTACACAATGCCAAATTCACACTCAAAATTATCGTAATTGCAAACTACTAACTTATAAACGCCTCTCATCTCCTCTCCTCTCTCCCCCGAGTGGTATTTTAGGAACTTTCTGACAGCACTGAAATCTTGGACTAAACTGGAACCACCCCAGATGTGCTGCAACTGTCATGGCTGCCAGAAATACGACAAGCCACCTTTTGTTTTAAGGTTTTTTTTAAACATCAAAATCAGACTAAGCTTCATAAAGCCATCGCATTTTCACAGATTCATTCCATTAGATGAGGAACATAAAGCCTGGGACATATTAGCAAAGTAACATTATCAGGATTTGTCATTGTTTTTGTTCCTATTTTAGTTTCCTCTCCCTGTGCTTGATCACTCAAGTGCCTTCAGCAACTTATCCGTCCCTTCAGCTCATCTAACACACTCCATTTCATGGCTAAAAACGGGTAAAAAACTGGTGTAACACTGAACCAAACTGTACCAGTGCTCACGCAATTATATTGCTCAGGAAACATTTTTAGAAAGTATAATGAGCAACCGGAAAACCAAATCCTAAACTGGTTGTTGAACCCAAACTTTAATATTTATTATGTTGTCAGGCGGGGGGCACGATGGCCCCCAGTCCAAAGACATGCATTGTAGGTTGATTGGCATCTCTAAATTGTCCGTAGTGTGTGATTACGTGAGTGAATGAGAGTGTGTGTGCCCTGCGATGGGTTGGGACTCCATCCAGGGTGTATCCTGCCTTGATGCCCAATGACGCCTGAGATAGGCACAGGCTCCCCGTGACCCGAGAATAGATTGGATAAGCGGTAGACAATGAATGAATGAATGTTGTCAGGAAAGATGGGAATTTTTGCAATGGTGACACCATGTTGGCTTTATTATTGGCCCGGATTCATTCAAATGCACAGGTCATGATCAGATAGTAGAATGTGATGTACCATTCTTGTGTTAATATTCATTATGCTACGAGACTTTGAAGAACCCACAAGCAGGATGTTCAGCATGCGACAGCTGCAGCTGAGATTTGCATCACCTGAGTCATCTGTTTTATTGAGCAGAGAGATTCTTCAGAATTCTCCTCAATACCAGACGGACCCTACTGAGCAATACCCTCAACAAGAACCTCTTTCAGCTGTGTGGAAAACAAATCAGCCATTGAACACACGCACCCTCACACACACACACACCACATTCTGCACCTGTGCAAAATTGCATTTCCACATTCCGCTCTAAATTGTGTTTGCCCACTTGCGAGCGTTGCTTCCCTTTTCGATCTGGCCATTTCGGTTCTCAAACAAAGCCTGGGTTCGCTGCGGATGAGGAAAGGTGTTGACTCAGAGTCTCCAGGTGCTTTATATTCACGTCCAGACTGTTGACAAAATCACTAGAGACTCAATAACCTTGCATGGAATATTCAAACTACTACACGCTATCTGTGAGCGTCCTGATTAGAAATAAGGGCACACCTGCTAAAAGCATTGCAGACACAGACACCTTCTTTTCATCTGCACATTATTAATAAGAGCCTTCATAGAAAAAAAAGTTTATATTAAAACCCAGGTACTTGTGATTCTACGTGGGGGTTTTTTTTTTTAGAAATAGGAAAAGTGATATAAAAAAGTAATACCAATACAGGAAGCAAAGATCCTCATCGATCTGAAGCTAGAGTCTGAAGGAGACCTTTTCTGAATATTACTTTCTTAACTTTCTTAATAACTACATCTATGTCCATGAGACACAAAGCAGATGATCTCTTTTACAAGCTTCTATACAAGCATCATAATGGTGAAGGCTGCCAGCAACTTTTGAGCACTGGACAAGCTTTTCAAAATACAATATATCCACTGGACTGAATTTCTTTTTACTAAAGCTAATCTCGTACGTTTTTCAACAGCCTATGGAAAAAAGGCTTCTGTTGGCCTTTTGCCTGGCTTGCAAGACTAGAAATTACTTTTCTACTGTGCTGTATACAGCATGTCATTGCTCAGCTCAACAGTTACGGTGTTGGATTACTGATCGGAGGGTTGTGAGTTTGAAACCCACCTCCACTAAGCTGCCACTGCTGGGTCCCTGAGCAAGACCTTTAACCCTCAGTTGTACAAAATAAAATAAAAAATATAAGTCTCTCTTGATAAGGGTGTCTATCAAATGCCAGAACTGTATATTTATGTTCTTTGAAATGAGTATGTTAAAGGGATTCAACCTAGAACCACCTCTGTAAAGGAAACCCTTTTGTATTGTGATATCTTCACACCTTCCTGGATTTCCTGTTTACTGTTAAAGCACTGGTTATGCCTGATTGTGGAAATGCTATTTAATCATCTAACAATCTAGCACCATTAACCTCGCACTTCACTTTCAACTCAACCAAAATGCCCCTGCGATTTCCGACAACTCCAATGCCGTGTTGGCTGTTCGAGTTCTCTGTTCTGCACGTTCCAGTCGAACTCATTGACAGCTCCAGGCTTTCCAGGCAAGAGGCAGATATCAAACAGCAGTGGCTGTTCTCACACAGAGGGATTACCTCAGCAGACCCCTGTGAAGCTACAGAGACGCCATCCTTACAGATCACAAAGACGCTCGAGATCACACAGCCTGGAATATAGGAGCCAATTAGTGATGAAAGGTAGCTGCAGTATCTCGCATAGAAGGAGAGAGGCTTTTCGTTTCTATTTTTTGTGGACAAGGAAGATCGTTTCATCATTCCTGAGAGGTTGACTGGTTGAACTAAGTATTGCTGCTTCTCACTCCATAAACTCAGCTTCAGGACTGCGCTTATGGCAAATCCATGGCAACTGGAGACGGCGATGGATCTGAAGCTGTTGTGTAACGATATAGAAAAATGGAACAGTTAATTACATAATAAATTGTTACATACATTATGGAGTGAGATGAATACATGATCTAATCGATGATGCACTGTATAATATATACAGGATCTAGTACTCGGCAAACTATGCTTGGAAAAGAAACACAGATATGAAATGTTTAATGTACAGTAGAAGACGGTGTTATGTTCATTTCGGTGATATGCAACACTGTTTAATTTTGAAGTAATTGTCCAGGTTTAAAATTTCCAATTTGAATAATAGTAATGTAATTCATGCATATAGCGTATAAATTAATAATAAGACTTCCAGTTATTTACTGAATAAGTCTCTCTCTCTCTCTCTCTCTCTCTCTCTCTCTCTCTCTCTCCCTCAGTTTTCAGTTATATACACACACACACAAAAAAAATGTACAGATATATAATATACCAATAAATAAATAAATACAATTAAGATTTAAAAAACAAAAGACCACTGAATAAGTGAAATGTATGTTGATTGTGTATAACTGTGGTTAAAATTTTAAGTCCTCTCTCTCTCTCTCTCTCTCTCTCTCTCTCTCTCTCTCTCTCAAATTTAAAGTACTTTATGTGCAGTATTTTTAGCATACAGAAGTGTGAAGATAGAAGGAGAAAAGTAATGGAGAATTAATAATAATAATAATAATCATAATAATAATAATAATAATATATATATATATATATATATATACACACACAAAATGTGCAAATAAAATAAAAAATAAATAAATAAAAATTAAAATTAAGATAAAAAATAACCACTAAATAAGTGAAATGTATATTGATTGTGTATAACTGTGGTTAAAACTTCAATTCTCTCTCTCTCTCTCTCTCTCTCTCTCTCTCTCTATCTCAGGTTCCCTTTCTTGGTCCCATTGTATTCCGAGAACAATTCATTCCCATGAATTTTCTTTCCCCAAGGACTTCAACTTGTCAGAGTTTGGACGGGTTCGACAGACAGTCATCCAGGCGAAAAGCTCACCATCTCAGTTGCTCAGACACCTGATGTCACAAGATGACAGTGTTAAAGTTATCAATATTTAAAAAGCTCCCTGAGTACAAAATAATAATAATAATAATAATAATAATAATAATAATAATAATAATAATAATAATAATACATTGTGCAATGGTTACCGCATTTTGTTATATTAGTAATTTTTGTTATATTAGTAATGAAGTTAAACTGATGGCTTCTCTGTGATTTGATGAACAGTGTGTATGGTTTACTGTTGTCACTGTGTCTCGGTGGCTTGTGATTCTATGATAATGTTTCTCAACATCAGCAGACAACACTTAGAAATCCATATTTGCAAATGGTTAAGACCAGGGATAGCTTGAGGTAACAAAAAATTACTGAGATTTTTAAGCTTTGTATATTGTTGTGGATGATCTGAATTCTGATTGGTCTGTTTGGAACAGGAAGTACCTCATATCATATCATATCATATCATATCATATCATATCATATCATATCACATTATATAATTTCAGTAATACACTCTTAATGCCCAAACATGGCTAGCACAACTTAAAAAATAAAGAAAGAAAAAAAAAAAAAAAAAAAAATTAAAATTAATTAAAAAAGAATAATATCATAATAATAATAATAACAATAATAATAATAATAATAATAATAATAATAAGTATTATTATTATTATTATTATTATTATTATTATTATTATTATTATTATTATTATTATAGGAACATGTTTTAAAAAAATAAAAGAGAAACAAACTTAGCAATCAATCCAAGAGACACCAGGCACAGAACATGGTCAAAGCAGGGTACAGGCTTGCAACAAGATCCAACTAGGCGTGGTCAGTGAAAAGACAATACCCAAAAAAAAAAATATCAGATTAACAAGAGCAGTAGGCAGGCTTGGTAATGCTACGGTATGAAGGTATACTTTGCAACACTGAATGAAACAAAGGTGTTTATAAAGAGTGCTAAACCAAACAAACACAAAGCTGAAACTAATCAGAAGGATGGCGACTGGAAGCAAGGGAGTGTATGTATTTGCTGGGAGTGTGAGTCCGTGGCGGCCATGTTTGCAGGCCAAAGAGTTCATGGTGTTGTGATGTGACCTTCTCTGTGACCTCTAAACATATCAGTCATGAAAACTGATTTCGACAGACTCCTGTGCATTGTTTAGTTTTTTAGTTTAAATCCTTTTTGTCTGTTTAGCAAGTTTGTGTCCATGTATCACATTGTCTATGTATTACGTATTAATATACGACTACATTGTACTGTACAAATAGTTCATGAGGGAGGGACTAAGCAATTGAAAGGAGCTTTTGACAAGACTAATGGTAATTAAGTCAAGAGTAGGTCTACGCTATATAGCCAAAGGTTTGTGGATCATCACTCTGATGTCCAGCACACTTATGTTCTACTTCAGGTTGCCCTAAAGTTCATATAGGATGTATAAGATGAAGACATGGCACAGGTGGGATTAAATCTGGAATAGGATTCAACAAGAAGCGTATATGGGTGTCATGGTCACTTCTCCTATCCATATACTTTTGACCACCTGGTGTATTTGAGTCCCTGTTCTGTAGCATGTAGAGAAATCTCCAGTGCCTTATAGAGTTCATCTATGAGTTAGCAAGGATCTTCATGACGTCACTACTTTCAAGCAATGATACCATATATTAATGCCTTATGTTTATCTGATATAGCTGATTGATGGACGATATGGATGATATTACCTCACAAGTAGATAAACACCTAGCTAGTATTATGCTAATCTTGACTGATAAGAGAGGCAAATAAATGATCATGTGCCAATAAAGCAGTCATCTGTCACAGCAAAAAACAACAATTTTACATCAGTTTATACAGTATTACTCTTCCTAGCCTGTTATCGTCCCACACTTCTGATTTATTTTAATGCATTATATTGCAAGATAATAAGCAAGTATTGGGAGCTGTCAAGCTCATTTGAGACTCAAACGAAAGGGGTATATTGAAACAAACAGAAGGTTTTGGAAATGCTGTACAACGGATTAAAGCGAGCGCATCTGACACTGATGACATTTGAGGTAAACAAGACTTGGAAGGAAAGAAAAAAACAGAAGCGAGTGTCCAAACTACGGGAACAATTCAGGCTACAAAGATAAATGCGAAGTAAAAGAGTGAGGGAGAGAGTGAGGGAGACTTGGGGCTACAGTCTGTTTGCTGTAATGAGATGGCTAGCTGCCCACATGAAGTGAGGGACAGGTGAAGAAAGCAAAGCCACCATAGCTACATCTTAGCCACCACCTGAGTCAGAGTCCTGTCAGCTCCAAAGCTAATTGGCAGCTGCAGAGGAGAAAAGGACTGGTTCTCTCCCTCTCTCTCTCTCTCTCTCTCTCTCTCTCTCTCTCTCTCTCTCTCTCTCTCTCTCTCACACACAAACACACACAGACACTTTTTTCTTTCTCTTTCTCTAAAGAGCCGTCTATTAGGCAGCCCACCACTCATTCAAACGTAGCCGTGACTCAAGCGCAAGTCGCAGAATCAAAACAAGCCTGTTATTATTTTGTGATTCGAGAAGCATAAGTGTGTGGGTGACTTCAATAAATGTGCCAGAAAGTTTTCTCAAAAGTGTAAAGAGTGTCGTGCAATTTACAGCCTCGACTCACTTTCTAAGGCATGCAATGTCACACTCCTGTACCTAATAAATCAACAAGAACCAAATTGGTGAGGATTCCTCAGTTCTTATATCACTGCCTCCAGGATAAAGCATTCCCAACACTCCGAAGCTTTCAGACAGGTTCAGGCTGGGGCAAAGCCTGAAAAAAAAAAAAAAAAAATGCCTGAAGACGTTTTGGCTGTATCGGATTTCAAGAATATAGTAATATTGCATGGTGCCAAAATAGAGTTTTCTGATTGGCGTCTTACATGGTTATCAAAAATTACACATTTCCCGAGGGGAAATATTCAAAATTTGAAAATAAAAACAACAAATATCCCAGGTTAATGATGTAGAGATAGTATTTATTTCTTTATTTAAACCACACTATTCAAAATAGATCTCATGGAGGTTCCAATAAATAAAGTACAGGAGGGAAAAAAAGCACCATCCTGGTGTGAGGTGCAAGTTTGGGATACGCTCCAGTTCACCAGATACCTCAGCCTGGAATCCTCAGGATCTGGTAATAGAGCGTGTTTTCCCCTCCCACATGCATCAACAATCTGACAGAGATAAGAGGGCCCTATCTCACAGAGTAAGACTTTCATTACCTTCGCCGATAAGCCTGGAGCGAAATAGGTGACATTCCAATCACGCTAAAACCAGCTTTCCTCAGCAAGAGGATCCTCCGAGCAAAGTGACAGCACTGATCTGGACTCAAAGTGATGATCCTCAGACGTACATGATGCTTCCGTTATGTTTTTTATACACTGTTTACAAACGGATATGTCATTGGCCCAAATTCATCGCAGAATATCAATAATTATTAGCGATATTTCTACCAGGTGGAATGCTCAAATCTGATTGGTCACAAGGTATCCAACAGGTTTTTTTTTGTTTGTTTTTTTTAAATAAAAACAGCTAAAAATGGCTTTATTTTAACAATTTATTATTGTTTCCATAGTAACTGCTCATACACAGGGACAGCTAAAAATTGAACCATTTTAAAAATCTACTAAGAAAGAAAAAGTATAATCACTGATACGGTGAAGTTTTCTGTGAGGATGTTTATTTAATAGTCTGTGTTTTGTCAGTAAGTTTTTGACAATGGGAAAACTAACAGAAATAGTTTCGCAGTAATGTGACAAGCAGTGGACCTTTTTGGGTTTTTTTTTTTTAAAGAGAGAGAAAAAGCTGAGGCTGGTGAAGGAGAAAATTGGTTCTAACTGCTATAACAAGTGACAACAGAGAAATGTAACTTTAAATGAATAAAAAGTACTTTGTCTTCCCGGCAAATCGCACGTGGTATCAGATCCAGCTCTCCACTTCGCATGAGGACACATCACAAGATCCTGACACGGATTCGTTTCAAGCGATAGAAAAAAAATAAAATAGACACACAGATGCTCAGAGATCCTCTTTTTGGCAGGATGTTTAAATGAGATGGAGATAAATGACTAAAAACACAAACAACAGCCATTTAAATACATAACACATACATTATACATATGATCCTGAGCTTAATTTGTGTAATAAAGCGGATCTTCAAATGAGCTTTTATATCTGTTAGTAAACCGAAGCAAAGCACATTATCATGCTGTCGTATAATTTGTAATATGTTTCCGTTTTTAGCTCAGAAATATAAAAAATTAAAGCAGGCTGATTTTATTTTTCTGAACAGAATGCATAGGGTTAAAGGAGGAAGTATGAAGGAAAAGGTTATATTTGAGTTTTGAGTGAGTGAGTGTGAAAACCCTGCTCTCCTTCAAACGCTTCCTCTTTCAGTGTCACCTTTCAACCTTTTAGTTATGAGTCCATTTCTGTTCCTTTCCTGTGCCTTGAGTATTTGCTCTCTCTTCATCATCACTTTTTTTTTCTGGCAGGAAGTAATATCGTTGGGTTAATAAAGTGGCTTGAGGAAATGTTCATATAATGTACATGGTTCAACATTATCCTCTCTCTCTCACTCTCTCTCTCTCTCTCTCTCACACACACACACACACACACACACAGACACACACTACCTTTTTTAGGGCCTTTAGAGGACACCTGAAAGAAAGATGGAGTTACACTTTCTTCCCAGCGACATTTCATTCCTTCACCCCTAACATGAGAAAATGCAAATGAGCCTCTCATATCCATTTTTTACTCACTCCTGCTGATCTCATATTCAGGAGATATTAATAATCTATTAGGCGGCATGTAAATGGTTGACAAATGGCTTCTTACTAATTCATCTGGATTGTAAAATTCAATTTCACAAGTTGAAAGGACCCACCTGACCCCTTAATGCATCTTATTCTAGGTTTAACAACTTTTCAAATGACCTTTCACCTTGGAGATGGGGTGGGACGTTATATAACAGGAGCTAGACGTTCTTTATATGAATGTTCTACTCTGAGAGGAGCGGTGTTGGATGAGTGTATAGCATCACATTACATTATGAGCAGGTCTAAATGAGCTGTAGTTTAGTTATAGCTAGAGTCTGATCCAAAAACAGAGCCGTGTTTTGGGTTCCAACCAGCATTTAATTACTGTGTTATCTACAGTATTGCTGAAAAGTTTGAGCTGACAGAGCACGTGGCAAAGATAAGTTATAACTAAGCTAAGAAAAGTGGATCGCAAGTCTGAATCCCAAAGGTGCCTCCACCATCTGTGGCCAGCATCCAAGGAAGGAAAATTGACTCACTGGGTGTAAGGGTTGACATGGTCTGTGAGCTCATGTCGGCATGTAAAGAGGGTAGATATCTCTTTGCTTTTTGAAGCATTAGCAATGAAGTTAGCTGGCTTCACGTATCTTTAAGGAAACTTGTGTTAGACTTCACCCTCCCTGGTTGATTGGGGAGATTTAGGAGGGACGTGGTAGGTGACCAAACTGGGGCAAAAAATATTCCAGACATATGATTAATAGTTCACTTTAGGTAAAGAGGAATAATTGGTTGAGAATGGATTCTATGGTACTTCATACATGAAAAAAATTACAGTCTTAGCAGAAATGCTTTAGCAAGTTTCTAGTTTATTCAACTAGCTATTGCAGCAAAGGGAAAAAAAAAAGTTCATGAATGAGTCATTTGAGGATCCTCTAGAGGACCTGGCCATAGACGGCAGTTAAAAAGATATACAGAGGCTGTTAAAATACAGTATTATTTCTCACGTTGGACCAGTGTACCCTAGTCTAGACACTGTGCTTTTCATATCAAATGGTAATATGCTACAAGAAAAAAAACATTCTCTATAAGCTTAGCCTCTAGCCTTATAGTTACCATGAAGCGACTGATTTGTCAACTGCTGACGCACAAAGGCCACAGTCATAATCCTGATCAATGGCCTTGGGAGTTGCAAGACCAATCCATCGCTCAGTCACAGAAACTTTCCCTGCACTATCTGTCCACACCTGAGGATCTCCCACACCAGGCCCATGACTTTTTTCGAAAGAAAGCAGGTCACTCTTGTGTGTTCCTTGGAGGAAACAGAAGTTTTTAATGGAGTATTGATTGAAAGTGAACGGGGAGAAGGAGTAGAAGCAGCACAACATTTGGTCATTACAAACTGCCTCAGCATGGGCTAAGCACAACGTGATCAATAGTGATTTAATTGTGCTTGGTGTGGGAAAAAATAGTCTCATAATGAGAGACAGCAAAAGACACCAAAATAGCCTAAATTATCGGGGAACGGTTTGCATACCTAGAGTTGAAACCGCGGATGAATGTAAGCCAAGAGAATTTATCAGACGGACTTTTGCACTTTTAAACAACTCATGCATCGATACCTTCCACAAACATACATTCTGTATGTTCGATTCCTGAGATATAATTTAAAGAATCAATATTAGTATGATTTCTTTTTCTAAATTTCGTTCAGGTTTTGAAAGAAAAGGCTATGTGAGGTGCTGTAATAGTGCTTCCATCAATGACACCATGTTGTTGTAAGAAAGCAGTCCCTTGATTTAGCAGAAAAAACACAAAGACACAAGTTCAGGGGCAGTGGAGGCTCAATGATTAAGGCTTTGGGTCACTGTTCAGAAGGTCATGGGTTCAAGCCCATGCAATGCCAAGCTGTCACTGTTGGGCCCTTGAGCAAGGCCCTCAAACCTCTCTGCTACAGAGGTGCTGTATCATGGCTGACCCTGTGCTCTGACCCCAGCTTCATAACAAGCTGGGATATGTGA
Organism: Hemibagrus guttatus; assembly: GCA_033459395.1. Classification (NCBI taxonomy): domain Eukaryota; kingdom Metazoa; phylum Chordata; class Actinopteri; order Siluriformes; family Bagridae; genus Hemibagrus; species Hemibagrus guttatus. The sequence continues at coordinate 28,802,448 of JAUCMX010000006.1, read as the reverse complement.
AGAAAAGTATTTCACTGTACTATGACATATAAAGGCTTGTTCTTTTCTGTAGTTCGAATACAGACCCAAGTATAAGTGAAAACTTTGTGTGCATGGCATGTCAGAGGAAGACAAGTGTTACAATAAAATGGTACAAACTATGGCAGGAAATGTTTGCATACATCTATTAACCAGTCCTGGCCTTCAGTATTATTCAGTTATTATACTGAATCAGTGATTTATTATAAAAGGAAGTGGAAAAGTATGCAAGAGATAAAAACAAGAATGCAAGCTTGGGCATATCATATCAGTGAGACCGATGAAATGAAAGGGCTAATACAGGCTTGTTAGAATGAAATAAATCTCAGTTTTTAAAAAAAAATCAAATGTTATAAATAGTTTAGGTGTCACGACTCGCACTAGAGGTGACCGCGAGAGGGAGCCCTCGCCCGTATTTTGAGTTTACTTCCGGATTACCTGGGGATTTAAATACGGTGCGCACCACCTGCATGACGCGAAGTAATGTTCCTTGTGACTATACCGAGCGTTTACCCTGACGGATTTCTGGCCTTGACGTGGATTGTTTATTGGATTCTCTTTTGCTTGTTCTTTGATGTTGGATTGTTTGGTTTTTGGACTTTGGACTGTTTTCGTTTCTCTCTCTCTGGATTACCCTTGTTGGACTTTATCGCTTGGATTCTGGATTACCTGTTGCCGAACTATTGCCTGTCCCCGATTTACGATACTGTGTTTTCCCTACCGCCGGCTCGGCACATGGATCCGGACACTTCCGCCTCTGGCGGAGCCCCGTTACAGATTACTTCGCCGCTCACGGATTCAGCGGAGCTGCGCGAAATCATCGTGCGGCAAGGAGCGATTATTCGCTCCTATCAAGATCAGCTGGCGGATATGCAGGCTCAGCTGAGCCGAGTGGCGATCGCTTCTCCTCGCGATCCGCCGCCTACGCACGGTGAGTCACCCCGGCTGCCGCTGCCAGAAAAATTCAATGGATCAGCTGATCGCTGTCGCGGGTTTTTGCGGCAGTGCGATGTGTTTTTCTCGCACCAGCCGGGAATGTACCGTGAGGAGGGGACTAAGTGCGCGTTTCTCATGTCACTTTTGACTGACAGGGCCTTAGAGTGGGCATCGGCAGTGTGGGACGCCGACCCGCAGATCAAAGCCTCCTATGACTATTTTTCTGGGATGATTAAGGAGGTGTTTGAATACCCAGCGGGCGGCAAGGACATTTCTGTCCGCTTGATGGAGCTACGCCAGGGCTCCGAGGCAGCAGCGGACTACGCCATCCGGTTCCGCACGTTAGCTGCCCAGTCAGGCTGGAACGACGCGGCTCTGTGGGCCGTCTTTCGTGCCGGGTTGCACCCCGCCCTCCAGTCCGAGCTTGCATGTCATGAGGAGGCCACCACCCTGTCGCAGTTTGTAGCCACGGCTATTCGCCTGGACAATCTGCGGCGCCAACACCGAGCAGGGGCTCATGCTTCAGCTCGCCCCCAGAGGCGTATGGATTACTCTTCACGTCGTGAGGAGGAGCCTGAACCCATGCAGCTGGGGAGATCTGGGCTGGCAGTTCAGGGACACCGGTCTCGAGGTCAGATGAGGTTGTGCTACCGCTGCGGGGCATCTGGACATCTGAGTCCTCGGTGCCCTGAAAGGTTCCCAGCGACTCCGGTGGGTGACATTTCTTCATTTCTGAACTTGACAGTGCCAGCTTCGTTACATATGTCTGACCGCTGCTTCCCCGTTTCAGCCTTAATTGACTCTGGAGCGGCCGTGAACCTCGTAGACCGGGGCCTGGTGGAGGAACTTGGGATCCCCATCTTCCCCTGCGTACCAGCTTTGAGGATTACGGCCATCGACAGTCAGCCCATTGGAGAGGGCTATTTGAAACACCAAACGGAGTTACTGGACTTTCAGGTCGGACTATTTCACTATGAACGGTTGGCGTTTTATGTCACTTCGTCACCAGCCAACCCCGTGATTCTAGGGTTCCCGTGGTTGAGGCGCCATGATCCACACATTTCCTGGCGGTCGGGGGAGCTGGTGCGCTGGTCCATCACGTGTCAGAGGGGATGCCTACGGGACCCCGTAGCGAGACCGTGCAGGACTTCTCAGGTGCAGAGGCCCCTCGAGGCGGCTGGCGGTCACCTTCCCAGCCAATACATGGACTTCCACATGGTGTTCAGTGAGGAGAGGGCGGCTCGTCTACCTCATCATCAGGTCTGGGATTGTGCCATTGACCTGCTACCTAACGCCTCCCCCCCCAAGGGGCGGATTTACCCCCTCTCTCTTCCGGAGTCCAAGGCCATGGAGGAGTATATCGAGTCGTCACTGGCAGCAGGCCACATTCGGCCATCCACGTCCCCGGCAGCCGCAGGGTTCTTTTTTGTGGGGAAGAAGGATGGAGGCCTTCGGCCGTGCATCGACTACAGGGGGCTGAACGCTGTCACCATTCAGTACCCCTACCCGCTGCCATTGGTGCCCGCAGCTCTGGAGCAGCTGCGGGGAGCGCGGGTGTTCACCAAACTGGACCTCCGTAGTGCGTACAACTTGGTGCGCATCCGAGAGGGGGACGAGTGGAAGACTGCATTCCACACGACTCATGGACATTATGAGTACTGCGTGATGCCTTTCGGCCTCACCAACGCCCCAGCAGTGTTTCAGGCCCTTATCAACGAGGTTTTCCGGGACCTGCTGGGAAGAAGTGTCATCGCCTACATCGACGACATCCTGGTGTACTCGGCCTCCATGGAGGAGCATGTGATCCAGGTTAGGGAGGTACTCGCCAGATTGCAACAGCACCACCTCTATGTCAAGTTGGAGAAGTGCGAATTTCACTGTTCCCAGGTAACGTTCCTAGGATACGTGATTTCGCGTCAGGGAGTGGAGATGGATGCAGTCAAGGTCCAGGCAGTTACGGGGTGGCCCGAACCTTCTACGGTGCGGGAGCTGCAGCGTTTCCTGGGCTTCGCCAACTTTTACCGGCGGTTCATACGGAACTACAGCTCGGTAGCCGGTCCCCTGACGTCATTACTCAGGGGGAAGCCCAAAAAACTGTCCTGGACGGACCAGGCCCGTACAGCCTTCCTTCAGTTGAAGGATCGATTCACCACAGCACCCATCCTAAGACACCCTGACCCGGAGCTGCCGTTCGTGGTGGAGGTTGACGCCTCCTGCAGTGGCATAGGGGCGGTGCTCTCCCAACGGCATGGGGAGCCCGGGAAACTCCATCCTTGTGCTTTCCACTCAAGGAAATTGACGGCCGCGGAAAGAAACTATGATGTCGGTAACCGAGAGCTACTGGCCATCAAGGCGGCACTAGAGGAGTGGCGCCACTGGCTGGAGGGGGCACGTCATCCATTTCAAGTACTCACTGACCACCGTAACCTGGAGTACCTCCGAGGAGCCAAGCGGCTGAACCCTCGACAGGCTCGGTGGGCACTTTTCTTCACCCGGTTTGTGTTTACGGTGACGTACCGCCCTGGGTCCAAGAACGGCAAGGCAGATGCTCTCTCCAGACAGTTCGAGTCGGCCGGTGATCCCAGCAAACCGGAGCCCATCCTGCCGGCCACCGCTCTTCTGGCACCGGTCCGTTGGGACCTCATGGAGGAAATTCGGCGAGCTCACGCCGACGAGCCGCCACCCGCCAGCTGTCCGCCGGATAGGACCTTCGTGCCCCAACTGTTCCGGCAACAAGTGATGCAGTGGGTGCACGAGGCCCCCAGTTCTGGACACCCAGGTATTCGCCGTTCGACGCAGCTCACATGTCGCCGGTTCTGGTGGCCCTCTCTGGGCTCGGATGTAGAGGAGTACGTGCTTGCTTGCCCGACGTGTGCGCAGTCGCGGACCAGTCGCCATCTCCCGGAGGGACTGCTGGAGCCCCTTCCGATTCCCCGGCGCCCATGGTCGCACCTGTCGGTGGACTTTTTAACCGACCTGCCGGATTCGGGGGGATTTACTGCCGTTATGGTCGTGGTGGACCGGTTTTCCAAAGGGTGCCGGCTGATTCCACTAGAGGGACTGCCCACGGCCATGCAGACGGCCGACGCCATGTTCCAGCATGTGTTCCGCAACTTCGGCCTACCCGAGGATATTGTGTCAGATCGGGGCCCGCAGTTCACCTCCCGGGTGTGGGGGGCGCTGTGTGGCCGTCTGGGCATCGGGGTGAGCCTAAGCTCCGGTTATCACCCCCAATCTAACGGGCAGGCGGAGCGACTCAACCAAGAGATTGGACGCTTCCTCAGGTCCTACTGTAGCAGGGAACAGCATCGGTGGAGTGAATTCCTGCCGTGGGCGGAGTACGCTCAGAACTCCCTTATTCACTCCTCCACAGGACTGACGCCATTTCAGTGCGTCTTGGGCTACCAACCACCTTTGTTCCCTTGGTCCGGGGAGCCTTCCGACGTCCCTGCTGTGGAGGAGTGGTATCGTCTGAGCCAAGAGGTGTGGGAGCGCGCTCATGTTCGTCTACAGAGGGCTGTGAGGAGGCAGAGGATTCAGGCGGATCGTCGTCGCCGACCGCACCCGTCCTACCAAGTGGGACAGAAAGTCTGGCTGTCGACCCGCAATCTCCGTCTTCGTCTGCCCTGCAGGAAGCTTAGCCCCAAGTTCGTCGGCCCGTTTGAAATCGTTCGCCGGGTCAACCCAGTGGCTTACCGTCTCCGGCTCCCAGCATCCTATCGTATATGCCCGACCTTCCACGTGTCTCTGCTCAAGCCTGCGCACCCTGCGGCCGGGGAGGCGGGGACCGGTGCGGCGCCGCCACCGCCGCTGGACATTGAGGGGTCTCCGGCGTACCAGGTGCGGACCCTCCTGAACTCCAGGCGAGTCCGGTCCCGTCTGCAGTATCTGGTGGACTGGGAGGGGTACGGCCCCGAGGAGCGCTCGTGGGTGGACTCCGGGGACATCCTCGACCCGTCGCTGATTGAGGACTTCCACCGCGCCCATCCGGGGAGACCTGCTCCGCGCCCGAGGGGGCGCCCTCGGCGTAGAACCTCGGGAGTTGTTCCTAGAGGGGGGGGCTCTGTCACGACTCGCACTAGAGGTGACCGCGAGAGGGAGCCCTCGCCCGTATTTTGAGTTTACTTCCGGATTACCTGGGGATTTAAATACGGTGCGCACCACCTGCATGACGCGAAGTAATGTTCCTTGTGACTATACCGAGCGTTTACCCTGACGGATTTCTGGCCTTGACGTGGATTGTTTATTGGATTCTCTTTTGCTTGTTCTTTGATGTTGGATTGTTTGGTTTTTGGACTTTGGACTGTTTTCGTTTCTCTCTCTCTGGATTACCCTTGTTGGACTTTATCGCTTGGATTCTGGATTACCTGTTGCCGAACTATTGCCTGTCCCCGATTTACGATACTGTGTTTTCCCTACCGCCGGCTCGGCACATGGATCCGGACACTTCCGCCTCTGGCGGAGCCCCGTTACATTAGGATTAGGGAGGGGTTACAAGTTGACCCTGTCTACAGCAGTGCCATGTCATTGGTCTATTATCTAATGTGTTCTGTATTAATTTGTCTATTTACCCCCTGTTGTGTCTCAGATCCATGTGAAGATAAATTATGCTTTATGTCAATACACCGATCAGCCATAACATTATGACCACATGCCTAATATTGTGTTGGTCCCCCTTTTGCTGCCAAAACAGCCCCGACCCGTCGTGTACTGTGCATTCTGGCACCGTTCTATCAGAACCAGCATTAACTTCTTCAGCAATTTGAGCAACAGTAGCTCGTCTGTTGGATCGGATCACACGGGCCAGCTTCGCTCCTCATGTGCATCAGTGAACCTTACATAGTCACGAAACAGACTGCGGAGGTAGGATGCATGGGCAAAGCGAGTGAAACAAATGCAATCCACAGAGTGAGTGAATGCACAAGGGCAGAAGCACACAAAAATAGGTGATGCAAAGACACTCAGGAACACGATCACAAAAATAAAGCTTGGAACATGCAAAAATGCTGGAACACAGAAAACAGCAAACACAGAAAGGTCAAATCCATAATTCAAGAGCTCAGGTTTAAAATAAGGGGTTAATAACTAGATCCGAGAACAGATCAGAATCCAAAAAACGTGAAAGAATCCAATCGAAACCAGAGGAAGACAGCAGAAATACAAAGGCTTGGCTATGTCATGAATCAAAAGAAACAGAGCGCATACGTAGTGAGGAGGCACTGCAACAGAGGGACTTATAAAGCGGAGAAACACACACATAAATGGGAAACAGGTGAGCTTAAATAAAAGTCTGGTGATTGGGAATGGTGGCTACTGGGGTTTGTAGTTGCGTTAGGCAGCTGCTTTGTAACGGGATCCATGCCGTTACACGCTATGACGTCCATGATCTTGGTTCCTGGGTTTGACCTTGACTCTGAATACAGATTATCCTAGTTTACTGCCGTGTTCTTGTGTACTGACCCCTGAAAATATTATAATGTATTAATAATGCATTAATTACCCACATGTCATTCTTTGTCATGTATAGTAATATTAGTATAATTGGCAAGTGTTGACCTTGTTGTGGAAAATTGGAGAACTGGAATGAAGGACACCTAAATGAATTTCTATCGGTCCCTCCTTCAGTTTCTCTTCTCAGTAAACTATAAAAGGTAATGTGAAACAGTGATATTAAATATGTATGGGCATACTCTAAGGGGATAAGCCGGCCTGTGGCCACCCATGCAAAAATGTCATTTCTGCAGCAAAGATAAGGAATTAGTCAATACAGACATCACCAGGGGATCTGATAAGCCTTCATCACTTCATGTGGCACTTTTCAAACTTTCCTTTAATACTTTCTACCCCCCCAAACCCCATCCACACACCCCTTCCTTTGCTTTTTGTAATATCAGCCCTCTTCTATTGATGAGCAGAAATATGAGAATATGAGCTTTAAAAAAAAAGCACAAAAAGATCTTGTCTATAGAGTTATAGCTATAGAGTCCACTTTTTATGGAGGAATATGGAAATTGGGATTTTTAATATCAAAAAGATGGATAGGATTATAAGAAAATGGGGTAATGTTCAATGAACTCTTAGTTGAGAAGAGGTTGATTTGTTGCATTTTTAATGTTGGATGATGTTGGGCACATTATATCAAGTGGCTGCAAAAAAAAATAAAGATAGATAGATAGATAGATAGATAGATAGATAGATAGATAGATAGATAGATAGATAGATAGATAGATAGATAGAAGTTTAACATCTTAAGTTAGGGTGATGAGTCAGGGTTAGTGGAGTTAGCTGTCTCTCTCTGGACCATATTAGGGGTCCTTTGTATGCATTAAAGTAGAAAGCCTCTACATTTTCCATTAGGTTATGACTTCCTTTAATCACTGAGTATTTCATCTAAATCAAGTGAAAATTTCAACACAGAAATGTAATTAATGTAGTTTTCACAGCCGTCTACGACAGATCCCCGCAATATGTCCGAGCCATATTTGGTGTTGCGATGGTTTTCCAGGAACCTGCCAAAAACTGATGTGTAAGCACAGATGGCCATTATGGCAACAAGTGACAACATCCACAGCATGAACAGAGTCTTGACAAGCAACATGAACGATACAACCTGCTCCTGCGCTAAACTCCTAGCAAAATAAAATAATAATCTGATGCGGTTTTATTTTTCTTACTTCACAGGAATGAAGGTATAAGAAAAGCTGTAAGTGCTATCCCTCACCCTCTACTCTTACCCTTACCACAACCTTTACTGTTTTTTAAAGTATATTTCAAATTTGTAATCAAGACAACATTTGGAATATCATCTGAAAAAAATCTGTGCTTTCAGCTACACTGCTGTCACATACCGGTGGTACCAGGCAAGACGGAGCAGGCCCATACACAGGGATAGACATCAAACAGGGGTTTATTCAAAATAGGAACACTCATACACAGGAACACAGGGGAAGAAAACCAAACACAGAACAAAGACTCACAATAACGACGAGGACTAGCAACAAACACAGGCACGACAACCAATATAAATAGGGGTAATAATCAAAGGAACACAAGGGACAGGTGAACAGAGGCGGGAACAGGCGGGGCTAAAATGTCAACACAAAACACACATGGCACAGAGAAACAAAACCCCTGCTAGAAGCCCCCTAGTGGCCCAACAGGGAACTTTGCCAACTATGACAGTATGCCCCCCCCCCCAAAAGGGGCGGCTCCTGACGCGCCAACCCGTACCCACTCCCGAAAAGTCTGGAAGGGCTGTGGGTCCGGTGAGAACCAGGAAGGAGCGAGGAGCACTGCAAGGCAAGTGGGGGGAGCGAGGAGCATGGCGAGGCAAGTGGGGGGAGCGAGGAGCACGGCGAGACAAGTGGGGGGAGCGAGGAGCACGGCGAGGCAAGTGGGTGGAGCGAGGGACACGGCGGCAAGGCCAAAGGGTCCCAAGCGACGTCCACTGCTGAGCAGAAGAGCCGAGCGACGTCCACCGGCGAGCAGAAGAGCCGAGCGATGTCCACCGGCGAGCAGAAGAGCCGAGCGACGTCCACCAGGCGAGCAGAAGAGCCTAGCGCCGTCCACTGGCGAGCAGAAGAGCCAAACAACGTCCACCGCCGAGCAGCAGAGCCGAGCGACGTCCACCGCCGAGCAGAAGAGCCGAGTAACATCCACCGCCCAGCTGGGGCAGAAAAAATCCCCTAAGGGAGGGAGGGAGGGAAACATCCTCCCACCCGAGCCCAAAACCAGGCTGCATCCCCACAGGAGCAGGAAAAGGTCCATGGGAGAAAAAAAAATATTCCAAAGAAACAGGTGCGGCCGGTAACATCCTCCGCCGACAAGTAGTGAGGCGGCGTCCTCCATGGAAAACAGGAAGTGGCGTGACGTCCCCCACAGGAACAGAAGCGGAGCAAGCACCGGCGAAACAAATCAGGTAGGGAACATCCTCCGCCGACGAGAAGTGAGGTGGCGCCCTCCACGGAAAACCAAAAAGTGGAGCGATGTCCCCCACAGGAACAGAAGCGGAGCGATGTCCCCAGCAAACAGAAAAGAGTCCAAAAATTTGTGGGTGTTCAGCTAGGCTATCCCGCTGGGTCTGTATAGTTGTGGCTAGTCCTTCTGTCACGTACCGGTGGTACCAGGCAAGACGGAGCAGGCCCATACGCAGGGATAGACATCAAACAGGGGTTTATTCAAAATAGGAACACTCATACACAGGAACACAAGGGAAGAAAACCAAACACAAAACAAAGACTCACAATAACGACGAGGACTAGCAACAAACACAGGCACAACAACCAATATAAATAGGGGTAATAATCAAAGGAACACAAGGGACAGGTGAACAGAGGCGGGAACAGGCGGGACTAAAATGTCAACACAAAACACACATGGCACAGAGAAACAAAACCCCTGCTAGAAGCCCCCTAGTGGCCCAACAGGGAACCATGACAACTGCTTCACTGAGACACTACAGTAAATCTAAAACACTAATACTGCTCAGGATGATGACTCTTGTCGTCTTTTTCTGTTCTCAGGGAACAGACTGATTTAAATACGCACAGAACTTCTAGTGGAGAATATCTACTTAATACTTTTATATTTATAATGGAAGCACAAACTCAGTAAAGAACTGATTGGAAGCAGTTTTACAAGCTTTTACCTCTCTCTCTCTCTTTCTCTCTCTCTTTCTCTCTCTCTCTCTCTCTCTCTCTCTCTCTCTCTCCAACACACACACAATTTATGTCATATTGACAGTAACACTTTAGTGTCCCACCTCCCTCTTCCTGAAGCATGAGGGCTTCCATATTTCAAGTGTGGCCATGCATGACGGGCAAGATGTCAGCATCTCAGCCTAGCTAATCTAGGGCTTCCTTTCTGTCACGAAGGCCTTCACTGGCCAGTAATTCCATAATAAACGTGTGAGCTGTTGCTTTAATGTGCATAGAGCCCCAGGGGTGAAGAGGTTAGTAGGTTTACGGTTTATTGAAGGAGGGCAACTGGTGAAATTCGGAAGCTGTGTGAGAGGATCAGAGGAAGGATTCAGGAGGGATTTGAAACACAGGCTACACATTCCATTACTGAGGCTGGTTGCTGATATTTACAGTCTAATGTTGAGTCCAAAAGGTTGAATCTACTATCCAGGACTGCTATCTTTCATCATTTTATTCAGTTGATCATTATGATTAAGTACACCAATCCGGCATAACATTCTGCGCACGGACAGGTGAAGTGAATAAGACTGATGATCTCCTCATCATGGCACCTGTTAGTGGGTGGGATATATTAGGCAGCAAGTGAACATTTTGTCCTCAAAGTTGATGTGTTAGAAGCAGGAAAAATGGACAAGCGTAAGGATTTGAGCGAGTTTGACGAAGGGCCAAATTGTGATGGCTAGACCACTGGATCAGAACATCTCCAAAACTGCAGCTCCTGTGGGGTGTTCCCGGTCTGTAGTGGTCAGTATCTATCAAAAGTGGTCCAAAGAAGGAACAGTGCTGAAGCAGCGACAGGGTCATAGGTGGCCAAGGCTCATTGATGCACGTGGGGAGTGAAGGCTGGCTCATGTGATCCGATCCAACAGACGAGCTACTGTTGCTGAAGAAGTTAATGCTGGTTCTAATAGAAAGGTGTCAGAATAGGTCAGGGTTGTTTTGGCAGCAAGAGGAAGACTAACACAATATTAGGCAGGTGGTCATAATGTTATGTCTGATCAGTGCGAGTGATACAGTATATAACCCCACCCCTCACCACCACTTCTTTAATACGGGGTTGCTGCTAAAATAGTCCTCACTCATCTGGGAAGGATTTTCACTAAAATTCTCGGGTGCTGTTGGTGTTCCAGAGGTGTTTCATCACAGCTCAGGGCTCTGGGACAGGGGTTTGTGCAAGACACTCGAGTTCTTCCACTCCAACCTTAACACACCATGTCTTCATGGAGCTCGATTTGTGCACTTGTCATGCTGGGAAAAGTTTGAGCCTCTTGGAGGGAAATCATAATGCTACGGCATACAGAGACATTCTATACAATTTTGTGGCAAAGGTTTTGAGGAAGATTAAATCCAAATTCTAATTTTATTTGTCAAATACACAATCACACGCAGTACAGCATGCAGTGAAACACTTTTTTACATATATTATATGTTTGAACTAAAATATAATAATAAACAAAATAAAGTGCAAAGTTTGTGCAGTGGCTGTAAAGATCTACATACGAGTGTGGCTGTTACGGGTAGCAGGGCTGAGGGTGAACCACTAGGGGGCCCTCAGTAGGGGTTGTCATGTCTGTTTATGTTTATGTTTTGGCCATGTGTGTGTTTAAGCCCCGCCCTCGCCTAATGTGTGTTCCTGCCCCTGATCACCTGTTCCCAATGTTTCCCTGATTATGTTTCCTATATATAGTCCTGTCTTTGTCTTCTTTAGTTGCTAGTCCTCGTTCGTATGTAGGCCGAAGTGGTGTCGCGGTTTTTGTTTCATGTCATGTCTCGTGTGTTATGTTTAATAAACCCCTTTTTGTTTCACGGAAGCTTCGCGTTGGGTCTGTTATATCCAGCCGGACACCGCTGGTTGTAACAGTGGCGGTCAGCCGTTCACATACTTTTGTCATATTATGTATAATAAAGAGAAAAATAAAGAGAAAATAATCAGGTATTGACTAGCCCTGGAGGAAAAATACTTTTTTTTTTTCTTGAGTAGGCACATTGCCTATTTTCTACTGTACACAATGCTAGCAATTATCTCTTTGAAGGGTAAAGTGAGTGTCCAAGACTGCTGGCATTCACAGCATCTACACATAATACAGTGTATGTAATAAACAAAGGGTAAATAGGAAGCCATTTAGAATTCAAGCTATTATGAAGATTTGATGTATTATGTGAAAAAAAAAAAAAAAACAGTTGATAAAAACCCTGAGGAACTGTGCATTTGGAAAAGAAACTTTAGCATACATTTACTACATTACTTACTACTTATGTTGCTACCGATTCCAAGGAAAACTTTTAACCCTTTTGTACCAGTACACTGGTGTTCCAGTCTGTCAGCGAAATGGAAACTGACTTAAGGGACATTTTCAATCAGTATAAACAAATGAATTCTTTTCTGGCTGTGAGTCTGATATAAAATGAGTCTGTTGGCTTTCAGTGTGTTTTAGATGTGTGTTTTTGCCTCTGCTGGATAACCTTACACAGAATTTTACTGGTTAGTGGTAGATAAGACCTTAAATTTTACCTGCTTATGAACAAGCATTTCAGAGAGCAGAAATGGGTTTGCTAAAGTGGACGATACCGTGACCGGTATTTCTTGCTCCCTGTGTTTCAGGTTGATTCATATGTGCCAGAAGGTACCCGAATTCTAAGGTCATTTAGTTAAGGCATTGCTCATGGACTTTAGTTTATTTACCAAAAGTGAGCTGCAATGTGTGAGGGAGTGGTGCAGTGCTACTTATGTAAAGATTATGTCAGTAAATTCGTTTCCCAGCTAGTTTGACAGCCATTTCTTCCATTTCTATCTCAATTCCCACCATTTCTGCATTAAAGTATTCAAGCTTTAAAGGTCATTGTGGTCTACTTGATATGAAGGGTTACTTTACTTGCTAATGGTTATGTGCCAAACAATGCCGCGAGCTCCTGAGGAACTGTTAGTGTCCAGACCTTTATTAGTGACGTTACCATTTTTGTAGTACTTCTAGTAAATCATGTCCCAAGGCTTGTGTAGCATTTTAGCAGAAGTAGGCCCAAAGCTTAACAGCCTAAGGCCCCTGGGGCATGAAATGTTTATGTAGATGTATTCCATGTTTGCACTCGTTCATTCTCTTCTGTGCTAGCTTGTAGTCCTAAACTATCAGAGCTTCACGAGTGAGGTGTAAACGCACAAACATGCCATCCTTCATGTAATTTACTTCACTGTGACAGAGTAGCTTCAATTATATGGTCAAGATAAACAAATTTTCAGACGAAAGACTTCTAGCAGGTGGATCGTCTTGAATGATCGCACACAAGAACCACCTACTTTCACAGAAAGATTCATTCATTTGCTTGCAAAGATACAATAATCTTTACTTACTGTTTCAAACTAAACTCTGGAACAAATGCTGATGCTGATGCAGATGCTGTAACCTTTTATCAATCTTTTATCAGTTTATCTTGCTCTGAACAGTTAATTGATTCAAGCGTTTCTCTTTGGTGCAACGAAGTGGGAATAGCCAATTGGATTGCAGCATTCAAGAGTCTTAATTTTATATGTGCTCGTTAAAAAAGTATAAGAGGCTTAGGCCTCGGATGTTTAAGGCTGAGACTGGCCCAGGAACAAAATGAATCAGCTATGTTTTGTTCCCTAGCTACAGAGAACTACGTTAACCAGGTTTTATAGGGCAAGGAATGTGGGAGCTGTCTTCATATCCTGCGACCAAGTGAAGCACGGAGGCTTCATTAACAGTGGTACATTAACTATACTTCCTCAAGAAAGTCCCCTTAATGTGAGAAAAAGAGCGATACAGTGGGCTAAAGGCTGCAGGTCAGCGTGCTATAAAAGTCATTGCTTTTCATGGCCTTGCCTGCATGAGACACCTCCCACTCCACCTCAGGCCATTAACTCCTCTTTATAGGCCACTACGGGGCTGCTAAAACGGGCCCCTATAATCCTCCCTGCCACCTTCACCTGCCCTTCGAGCACCCACAGGGAGAGAAGATGGCAACTAACAGCTAATGTGCCAACCTGTTAGCTAAAGAGACGTCCGGGGCCTGAGTTATTGTGGAGACGCTTGACCACTCGGAAAAGGTCCAAGGACAGGTCGCTTGATGTCGGGGAGAGCATGATGAAATAGTGGTTAATACTAATTCCACAAAGACCAGCTTTAACTTGACTTTAACTTTGAGGGAAAAAAAAGATTTTTTCCACAACTAGCTCATTATCTGGCTGTTGCTTGGAAGGTGTCTCATAGTTTGTGTGTTCTCCCCTTGCTTTAGGGGTTTCTTTTAAGTACTCTGGTTTCCTCCCTCAGTCCAAAGACATGCTCTGTAGGCTGAATGGCATCATTAAAATGTCTGTAGTGTGTGTGTGTGTGTGTGTGTGGGGATTGTACCCTGTGATGTGTTTGCCAACCCATCCAGGTTGTCCCCTGCCTCGTACCCCGAGTCCTGTAGATAGACTCCAGGTTCCCTGTATCCCCTGTGTAGGATAAACACTACAGAATATGGATGGCAGGATAATCATCATCATAATCATAATAAGACTTGAGAAAATAAAGGAGTTTCTTTTGTTTTTTCAGCTCCGTCATAACATCCAGCCTGGTGTATATATATTTTTCTTTATATTTCTTGTGATAACACACCTAGTTGTAGATAAGACAACACAATATGACAGGTTCTTTTTTGATTTATGATCCTGCTTTGTAAAATGTGGATGCAGCAACATTTAACGTCTCCGCTAAAATGACTTGCAGTACCGGGTCAGTTATTTGGATTATAATCTGACAAGTTTTTGAAATTAAATTTATTGAGAAAAAAAAAAAAACAGTAAGAGCTAGAAGTTCATTTGAGGCTATTACATGTTCCCTGACTTGGCGAAGAAACTAACAGAAGACAGACAGGGCTGCTTTTCTTAGCTCTCAGAAAAAATATTCAGGGATGTCAACCTGGCTGCTGGCCCGTATTACACTGTCACTCTACCTCTCTCTGTCACTCCTTTACTCATACACACACACAGACACACACTCCTCTTGATCTCCACTGAATTGTTTGTGCCTGCTTGCGTCTAATTCCGAAAGTCAATCGAGAAGGATGTCTATCTTCCGCTACATCACAACCGATGACTGTTTGCCTCTTTTTCTACATTAGGACTCTTATCCAAATGCTAAGTTTTTCATTTTAAATCGAATCTTTCAGCATGTGCAATCCAGATCATGGATATCACAAGAACACAAGATACCACAACCATTTCAAGCTGCCCAGTTTGGACTTTATACATTTAACATTATAGTAAGTCGTGATGCAAAGAATATCTTTCTACTTTTCATTTTCTGGCACGAGTTGCCCTAAATAGCCTTTTTTGGAAAAAAAATAAAATAAATACTCTTCTAATGGCTAACATAATCTCATTATTTTAGCCAGAGAGATATCTGGTATATACACCGGTGCCCTGCTGTGCCCCTCATACAGCCATTTTGCCATCAGTGTCAGAGTCGATGGGAAAAATAATTGTCTCTGAGACGAGGCCATAGCCATGTGAGAGGTGGCGTAGCATCCGAGGTGCCACAGCTCCCTCTGCAGGAGGATTATAGCATTAAAATATCCACGCCCGGAGTTGAAGTCGGAAAGCATCAATAAATACGATGATCCTCTTTCAGTAGATAAAATAGCTTTCTTTTGATATAGGCACTGTTTCTCTTATTATTATTATTATTATTATTATTATTATTATTATTATTATTATTGTTATTGTTATTATTATTATTATTATTATTATTGTTATTATTATTATTATTGTTGTTGTTGTTGTTGTTGTTTTTTATTTATTATTATTATTATTATTATTATTATTATTATTTATTTTATTTATTTTATTTTTCAAATGTCCAAAAAGCTTTTTTCATTGCAATATGAAATTAAATTAAATAGAATTCATTCAATCAGCATGCATGTGTATTTATAATATCATATGGTCAATAAACCCCCTGTCTGAAAAAATAGTTCTATTGCATTTGACTCTGTCATGAAAGAAACACTTTTTTCCTTGATAGCTGTAATCTCACTGTATGAGCTGGACCAGAGCAATATTTCATTTCATTGCTGAGGAGATATGATAGTGTTGTCTACCTTTCTTTTTCTAGATTCTCTGGGAGAGTATAAGAGGTTTTTCCAGTGTGCCGAGCTTGCCAAGCCGCCGCTGTCATACTGAAGCCTGTTGTTTCAGCTCAGCCAGCAGTCATCTTTCACAGGGAACAATGGCACGAGCCAATCGACTGCGCAGAAATCTGTTTGAAAGCTTTTTATCATTTTTTAAGGCAGCGTTTCAAATCGACGCCAAACCTCTGAATCTGTGTGCTTTCCGAGTGCCAAGCAACTAATTACAGTGTAATTATGCAAGGACTTTGGTCTTGGTGAGACAGGCTTCTCCAAGCTGTTCGCTGAAGGACATTAGTAGACGTATTGAAAGTCTTTGACTTACAGATTCCTTTTTGAGGTTATTAGCTATGTTGTGTATTTTATTTCTTTATTTATTTTGCATCCTCATTAAATAACTCTGGATTCTCGAATTCTCTAGGAGTTTAAACAACTACCAGCTTTTTATTCCGATGGAAATGTCATCAATGAATATTTTCCTCAAGGCTGCATTAATGGAAGTCATCATCCCAGAGACTTCCTGTCTGCCTCACCTATGATGGAGACCACTGTAATCTTTATAAGCTTAAAAAATAATAATAATCTTTTTTTTTTTTTTTTTTTTTTTTTTTTACAGATATTGGAATTCTAAACCTTGATAAGACAATTCTGTGATTTTAAGATTTCTGAACAAGCAATATTTTGATCCAAAAACCGACAATTATTCAATGGCGCGCAAACAATTTCGGTATACCTCACACGTCGGTGAAAAATTTTACCCAGATGCTATAAATTTATCATCCTGCAGTCATCCCAGGACTCTCTTTTTTTTAATCATTCACTCTCATACCTCACAAATGGTGCACTTTCTTGAAGTGTCATCTGGAAGGAAATGGTTTCCAATTTGAGTCTCCAGGATTTGTCCAAATGTTGTCATTTCCTCATCACTATTATCCTCTGACTTAGGATCCACATCCAGATTTGTGTAACGCTGCTTTATGACCATGCCTATTGTTCAAAAAAAAAAACTATACAAATAAAATAGAATTCAATTTAATATTGAAAATTGATAGAAAGTGCCTGATATTCAGTGTAATAGAAAGTTTTTTTCTCTCTTTTTTATATCAACAAGCTATAGCTTCAAATCTTTCCTGCATGTGAATGAAAATTGAACCTTACACTTGCTAAATATTGGCACTCTCCACTTCTACACGGATATTAATCCATATTCTCCAGAACTAGCTCTATACACCGAATTTAACGGCGATCACGGCATGACATGCAGGTGCTAAATAGCGAGTATTTATACATTGATCACGACATTGATCTTTAACACTCAGTGTACATATAGCACCATGAAACCTAGAGTTTCTGTTTAGAAAACTTGGAAATCTGACCTCCAGTACCTCACACTCTGCCTTCTTGACCGTGTACTGAACTCTGTCTTATATAGTCTATTTCCATTCTCAACATGTACACCAAGAAGTGCAGCGCTAAGCTAAAACGATGCCAGCCATGACCTGAGACAAAGTTTACAGAATCAAGAAAACAAATAACACAAAGTCCATAAATCACTCGACTCCACCAACACTCAACACTGCAACACCTAGGTTTCTCTTAACTCTCTATCTTCAACAATATACCAATGCTAATATATGGACAATCATGAACGGACGCTAGCCAGGATGCTAGCTAGTTTGTGATTGCTGTTTGCTTTCTCACTTTAAAAGAAAAACCCCTTTGAAGTGACTCATCAGTAGAAACCTCAGACACTATCTCTCAGTTTGATATCAGCTCAATTGGCCAATTGGTGAATAGCAAAAAAAAAAAAAAAAAAAAAAATTCGTATTGAGGAAAATGGCTGCTGCAGATAAAAAAATCAATATTAGATGGTGTTCTTATATCAGGAGCATGAAGGGTTGGGAAATGTCTTTAAATAAATATGACTCTCACCTGCTGTTTTGTGAAAGGACAACGAAGACTTTCCATTAGAGGTCTTTTGTGACGGGCTTCCACTTTATTAGGAACACGTCCACACATACATTCATGTTCAGCTAATCAGTGCATAAAATCAGCTTCAGTCGACATTCACATCAAACATCAAAATCGTTTGTGATTTCTGGAACTTTGACCGTGGAAAGATTGTTGGTACCAGATGGGCTGGTTTGAGTATTTCAAAAACCCCTCTTCACACACAACAGCCCTCTAGATTGTGCGAAAAACAAAAAAATATTGAGTGAAATTGTGTGTGTGTGTGTGTGTGTGTGTGTGTGTGTGTGTGTGTGTGTGTGGAGACACCTTGATAATAAGACATGTCTGAGGATTGCTCCAAGCTGCCAGGATGCATACAGTAACTCAAATAATTACTGTTAACAACCGTGGTGAGCTGAAAAGCATCTCAGAATGCACATTGAACCTTGAGGTGGATGAGCTACAACAGCAAAAGATTATCTGAGGTTCCTCTCCTGTCAGCCAAAGACAGGAATATAAACAATGAAGAGTGGAGGCTCCAAAAAAAGTAGATTTGGATGATTTCACAAGCTTCACAGGGTTCACATGGGGATTGCAACAGGATTCAGGGTGATGACAAACATTTTGAAATGCTACGGCTAACACTCTCCACATCTCTATCTCTAGGGAGTAGCATGAAACCACAGGGCAAAAACAGCACTCATATGTCAGCCTTGATCATTGCTAGCAGGTCATCTGGCCTATTTATTCTTACAGTTGCAGTTTTTTTATAACTCTTATAATTTTTTATAATTTTGTCCAGAAATGAAAATCAAAAAGGTTAGCAACCTCAGATTCAGTCTGGTCTGGTCATAATACAATACAAAATGGTCCCATTAATAATAAATAAAAGCCAAATCCATTTTAGTAGTTCTTATGTACGTAAAACGACTTGGCTGCAGCTTCACAGCCTCTCCGTCCGCGAGTGATTACACCGGTGTATTGAACGCTGCTTGGAAACTAACTATAGATGGGTTCTCTCTTGACCTTCTCTCTCTCTAGCTCTCTCTCTCTCTGTCTCTTGCTCACAGCCCTCTCTCCTTCTTTCGCCTCAGCAGGCTCACTTCTTTTTCCATCTGCCTTGTGTCACGGGCTGATCAATGAGAGGGCACGGTGCAGGTCTTTGCCTGACAGGACCGTGTTTCATTTTCCCTTCTCATCTCCTATATACAGTGTTGCTCCTTTCATTTCTCTCTTTTCTCTTTCTCTCCATCTCTGGTCACGGATGGCACTTACAGGAGTGTCCCAGTAGAGTCTAGATGGATGACAATTTGTCAGAATTCTCCTGACAAAGCCTTTCAACGTCGCTTCTATCTGCCGTTACCGATCCTGATTGTGGCTCAGAACGATGCAGGGGATCTTCAGATGGAATAAATGTTTAAACATTCGTAAACACACACAGAGCTAGTTTGGAAAAGCCAGCGTGGTGATTTAAGAAAGTGGTGTTATTTGTTCAGAGCGAATTTTTGCAGTTGCTGGAAGGAAAAGAAGAAGACTTTAAGATAAGAAGTAGGAACTCCAGTTTCTAATCTTGGGTAATTAGACGTGCTGCACAATAACAGATACAGAATTTACACCACGTTTGGTAGCATGTTAATTAAATGTTGGTAAAATGTTATTGATAAACCTTAGTCAAATGGCACCGATGACACTTCATGATGTCAGAACGTCATGACAGCTGACTTAACGTCTCAGAGAATCAGTGACGTGCATTGAGGTTCATGGCCTGTGAGGCACTGACTCTTCTAGAGTCATATATACAAATATACAGCTTAAATCCACCATTCAACTGGCTGCTTGCACATCGATTACTGGTTATTTATTACCTCCTGTTTGGAGCGGAAGTCCAGTTTTAAGAAATTTTTAAGCTTTAATAGAGAATATTCTATTTTTGCTGTCAGAACAAAAAAATGTCTGATGCAGTGCACTTAACTTTATTGTTTTAGCTAGCGTATCAGCGGTTGCCATCTCAGTGCAGAAGAAGAGGAACAGCAGGCTCACACACGCCCCCTTCAGTGAGGCAGAGGTACTGGCTGCCTCACCTCCTGTTTTTTCTGTGCAGTTTTCTGTCAGATAAGCAAGACTAAATATGTTATGTACATACGTGAAATACATTACCTATACACTATCAGTCAGCTTTCGGCAGGAAGGAATTAGTGCTAAATCTATAATGAATTCAGAAACTACACTGACCTATTAGTTCCTCAGGAGCTCTTAGTTGCTGTTGTAGAATGAACATTATTTACATTTACATTATTTCCTGTCCAGTGTCACCCAAATGACGATGAGGTTCCCTTCTGAGCCTCAAGGTTTCTTCCTCATATCATCTCAGGGAGGTTTTCTCCGCCACTGTCACCTCAGGCTTGCTCATTAGGAATAAATGTTAGGAATAAATAGTAACTTAACCCTGTGTTTTGGAGTCATACAGAAATTGCATTTATAGCACAGATCAGTGGCTAAAAAGTTAATATTTATGTCATTATTTGTTTTTATTTTATTTATTATTTGCATTATTTGCAGAGCCTCACCTGCAGCCCCTGGCCACATGACCCTGCTGAGAAAGTTTGGTATGTCATATGGTGATCGGGGGCGGCACGGGGGCGGCACGGGGGCGGCACGGGGGCGGCACAGTGGCGGCACAGTGGCGGCACAGTGGCGGCACAGTGGCGGCACAGTGGCGGCACAGTGGCGGCACAGTGGCGGCACAGTGGCGGCACAGTGGCTAGCATGTTTGCCTCACACCTCCAGGGTTGGGGGTTCGATTCCCGCCTCCGCCATGTGTGTGTGGAGTTTGCATGTTCTCCCCGTGTCTCGGGGGTTTCCTCCGTGTGCTCCGGTTTCCTCCCCCGGTCCAAAGACATGCATTGTAGGTTGATTGGCATCTCTAAATTGTCCATAGTGTGTGTGATTGCGTGAGTGAATGAGAGTGTGTGTGTGCCTTGCGATGGGTTGGCACTCCGTCCAGGGTGTATCCTGCCTTGATGCCCAATGATGCCTGAGATAGACACAGGCTCCCCGTGACCCGAGAATAGATCGGATAAGCGGTAGACAATGAATGAATGAATATGGTGATGAGGTGATACTATAAAAAAGGTTCCTCAGGGTCCTGTATTAGGCCAAGGGAACCTTTACTCACCCTCCAAGTAATATAGCTCTATGTAGAAGTCTGGGAAAGTAATGATGCTTTTCTATTAAAACAATTCTATAATTGAAAGAATGTGTAAGGTAAGGTGAGTGCCGTTAGATAGAAATACTTCAATAGATAGAAATACTTCAATAGATAGAAATACTTCAATAGATAGAAATACTTCAATAAGACGGATCAACTATACTGTAGACAATTTATTCACAACACAGTGTGGTTTTTATTGAAACATTTGAATTTGCTGCATTTTCTAGTCTAAATTTCTAGAGAAGAAGAGGAAGAACCCCTTACAAGAACCATATGACTTGGATTCAAAGAACCTTGTTGTGTTCATTTCATTCAACTTTTCAATGTGGTTCCATATATGAAGCAAGTGAGAGAACCATTTTATGTAGAACCATTATTTTCCATTTTTAATTGTAGTGAAACTAAGTAGGATAATAAAGGTTAGCATTAGCAAAACACTTCAATATTGAAAAATTTACAATATAAAATGATCACGAGTGAAATGAGTCAGTGTTTCCACCCAATTTTCCAACAGTGACAGTATTATAAATAAAAGAGAGATGGAAAAATGGACAAGCGTAAGGATTTGAGCGAGTTTGACGAAGGGCCAAATTGTGATGGCTAGACCACTGGATCAGAACATCTCCAAAACTGCAGCTCTTGTGGGGTGTTCCCGGTCTGCAGTGGTCAGTATCTATCAAAAGTGGTCCAAGGAAGGATCAGTGGTGAATAGGCGACAGAGTCATGGGCGGCCAAGGCTCATTGATGCACGTAGGGCGCGAAGGCTGGCCCGTGTGATCCGATCCAACAGACGAGCTACTGTTGCTCAAATTGCTGAAGAAGTTAATGCTGGTTCTGATAAAAAGGTGTCAGAATATACAGTGTATCACAGTTTGTTGTGTTTCGGCAGCAAAAGCTGGACCAACACATTAGGCAGGTGGTCATAATGTTATGCCTGATTGGTGTATTTATACAGTGTAATAACCCACATTGTAAATCTGAGAATTTTTTTTTTCTATTTGAATTAAATCAGGTTAATCTCAAAGAACATGCATGGAGGTTGCCTGATATTGATTTATTATCTATACTGTATACTGATCTCTTAAAATAAGGAATCAAACACAACAAGGTGAGCTGTTATAGACAAATAATCATAACGGAGTGTTGTGATGACCCGGAGTTACTGGTTCTACTTAGAGTGTAACACCACAAAAAAGTGTTTTATTCCTCTTATACATCAGCATTTTGATTTCTCCACCAATTACAATTTTATTACAGTTTGGTGCTGAGAATCTCAGAAACATGTTATTACCTGTTATCAGTTATGTTCTAGCAGCTTTAACCAGTTCATTAAGTAGGCATGTTCCTGAAGACTTGCTGATACTGCATACAGATTAAATAAATGTCTCCTCAAATTACACTTTTGTTGCTGTTAATGAAGAGCATATGTTTTTAATCCGTTTATTATTTACGTCAGATTATACAGAGAGTCTGGCGTGTAAATTTGGATTTGAGAGCAAACGCAGTCTTTGGCAACTTTATGTGAGTTTTTAGTAGGCTTCCTGCAGCCCTCTGGATATTTTACTGAATGTTAAAGGCAATGTGTAGAAATGATTGGTAGTATTGGCATGGAAATCAGTGTGTGTGTGTGTGTGTGTGTGTGTGTGTGTGTGTGTGTGTGTGTGTGTGTGTGTGTGGATTGGGGTGATTGGGTGATTTTCCGTGAGCTTCTACATTACGATTGACGAGAAACAGAAACATGGAGTTCAGCTCACCACACACACACACACATACACACACAAATACACACACACACACACACACACACACACACACACACATCTTTCAGATATTGGATAATATGAAAAATGTGATTAAACGGCCTTTGATCTGACATTAGAAATGCACCCCATGCCAGCTGGAAAATCTGTAATCACAGTCAGAAATTGTTTTCACAAGACAAAAATAACAAGATCATAAACACTGCACCCAAATTAATGAGAAATGTGCCGCTCTTACTCCGACATCATAGAAAATTAACTTCATCTAAACAGTGCCCAGGGCAAAATAATATCAGTTTTCATTGCATTTATTCTTCATTGTTTTGTGTGGTTATTCTGATCATGAAGTTAATTGGGTGGAAAAATATCCAATTCTTTGTTCTTGAAGCCCGTAGTCCAAAGAATATTAATTAGATAATTGGGAGCTGGAGGGGAATATGACACACATTAGTCCTGTCTCTGTTATAGATGATGCCTCACAGCCATTTATTTTCACTTATTAAAAAAGGTCTATCATTAAATATCCTATAATAAAGTGTTGCTCCATATTAGCACGATTAAATATGATTAACTGTACAGTCTCTCTCTCTCTCTCTCTCTCTCTCTCTCTCTCTCTCTCTCTCTCTCTCTCTCTCTCTCTCTCTTTCTCATATGTATGTATGTATGTATGTATCTATCTATCTATCTATCTATCTATCTATCTATCTATCTATCTATCTCTTTAACAATCTCTCTCTCGCTCGCTCTCTCGGTCTCTTACACACACACATTCTATCTATCTATCTATCTATCTATCTATCTATCTATCTATCTATCTATCTATCTATCTATCTATCTCTTTAACAATCTCTCTCTCGCTCGCTCTCTCGGTCTCTTACACACACACATTCTATCTATCTATCTATCTATCTATCTATCTATCTATCTATCTATCTATCTATCTATCTATCTATGTATCTATCTATCTATCTATCTATCTATCTATCTATCTATCTATCTATCTATCTCTTTAACAATCTCTCTCTCGCTCGCTCTCTCGGTCTCTTACACACACACATTCTATCTATCTATCTATCTATCTATCTATCTATCTACCTATCTATCTATCTATCTATCTATCTATCTATCTATCTATCTATCTATCTATCTATCTATCTCTTTAACAATCTCTCTCTCGCTCGCTCTCTCGCTCTCTTACACACACACATTCTATCTATCTATCTATCTATCTATCTATCTATCTATCTACCTATCTATCTATCTATCTATCTATCTATCTATCTATCTATCTCTTTAACAATCTCTCTCTCGCTCGCTCTCTCGCTCTCTTACACACACACTTCTATCTATCTATCTATCTATCTATCTATCTATCTATCTATCTATCTATCTATCTATCTATCTATCTATCTATCTACCTATCTATCTATCTATCTATCTATCTATCTATCTATCTATCTATCTATCTCTTTAACAATCTCTCTCTCGCTCGCTCTCTCGCTCTCTTACACACACACATCTATTCTATCTATCTATCTATCTATCTATCTATCTATCTATCTATCTATCTATCTATCTATCTATCTATCTATCTATCTATCTATCTATCTATCTATCTATCTATCTATCTATCTATCTATCTATCTATCTATCTATCTATCCTAGTATGCCAGAGTATTGGGTATGAATAGAATTATTAACTAATAAACTGAAAATTTAAAGTAGTATAAAAAGTAGATTATGTGGTAAAATATGCATGTGTTGAAACATTCATTGTCTACCGCTTATCTGATCTATTCTCAGGTCACAGGCATCATTGGGCATCAAGGCAGGATACACCCTGGACAGACTGCCAACCCATCGCAAGGCACACACACACTCATACTATGGACAATTTAGAGATGCCAGTCAACCAATGTATGTCTTTGGACCGGGGGAGGAAACCCCCGAGGCACAGGGAGAACATGCAAACTCTACACACACAGCAGAGGCGGGAATCAAACCCCCAACCCTGGAGGTGTGAGGCAAGTATGCTAACCACTAAGCCACCGTGCTGAAACATTAAACATTAAACATTAAACATTTTTTTAAACTGAATGAAAGGTGTGGGAGGTAAGGGAAACTATTACCCAGAAGAGTCATGTTGTTGTTAGTAGAGTCATGTCATGTTTCTGCAAGAATTGAAATCAATAAATCCATAAATCAGAAGAATTTCACTGGATTTCATATGAAGCAAAAAAAAGAAAAAGCCCTGACTGGGAAGGGTTTTTTCGGTGATTGTTGTCAAAATTTTTGATGCAACTTTTTTTTAGTTTAGTTTTTGTGCTTTTTTGCAGAAAACGACTTAAATTGTTGAAATTTCCAGCCAAGATTCTTCTTTTAAACTCCTAACAGTGAAGACATTACATAACAGTCATTACATGACTTTTGATGGAGCTCATGAAAGCGGGCTTCAGCTGATTAGATAGATAGATAGATAGATAGATAGATAGATAGATAGATACATACATACATACATACATACATACATACATACATACATACATACATAGAATGTTTGTTGTGATGACG
Source organism: Hemibagrus guttatus (assembly GCA_033459395.1). Taxonomy (NCBI): domain Eukaryota; kingdom Metazoa; phylum Chordata; class Actinopteri; order Siluriformes; family Bagridae; genus Hemibagrus; species Hemibagrus guttatus. The sequence goes on along the minus strand of JAUCMX010000006.1, from coordinate 28,777,180 downwards.
CCACAAGCATTAAAACAAAATCCTGATTAGTGACTAGTGCAACAGCACTAACCTGCCCATGTTAATTATTTTGCTTTGCATACTTTCTATTTGACAAGAAAAAAAAAAGCTAAAGCCTGAACTGGCCCCCTGGAGACACCGGCCTTGTGACATTAGTGTCCCTGACCTATTTATTTGGAAGAGACAGACAGGCTCATTATCACACACATAGTAGATAAGCAGCTCGTTAGGACCGGAGAGACGCCATTAACTTTTTGAAATCAGGCTCACAGAGGAGCCACGGTTCTACTCTAAAGTTCATATTTGCATGGCAGTCTAGTGAGGCATAGATATTATCTATTGGCTGGTTTGTGAGGGGTGAAGTAGAGAAGGACAAATAAAAGCCTGAACAAGGGGTTGAGAGGCAATTCTCTCAGGGAGATGTGTTCATATTTGTCGAATATTTGGATCTACTGTTAAAGCTGTGGATTCTGGCTGTCCAAGAATGTATGAAATAAATAAATATTAGCGCAACGTGTGTGAATGAATTATGAATCAATACCCCTGTGGGAGTAAACGATGTCATATTATTTACCTTATTTAATTACACCAGTTAATGGAATTTTTACTTATACTCAATAATGAGTCTTAAGAGAATTAATAGAGGTTTCAAAATTTCATTCTTTATTTTATAAAAGTCATTCTCTTTTATTTTACCTCTGGAAAAGACATCTCAGTCAAGATATATAACTTTTTTGTATGAATGGATAGCATCAGAAGCAGAAATGTACAGGATACCTGAGGAATCTGACCACAAACCACCACAAATACATGCAACACATGACCTAAAACTTATTCATAACTGTATGTGTGAAGGTGGGTGAAAAGGAGGACTCGAGCGTCTGTCTTTTCCCTCTAGAGCTTTTCAGCGTACTTATACATCTCAACGGAAAGCAAACCCAAAATAAAACACCTTCGCAATAATCCGGGGCTTTCTCTGGGGGTCGGGGTTTTTTTCCAGGATTTTGGGAAAGTGAAAGGAATCTGCCAACCCATTGGTTAAATCCAACTTCTTCAATACATAGCACTGGGTGTGTGTTAACATGGTGGCTTTTTTTAAGTCCACCCAAAACCAGACCAACCTGTGAGCCTTGGACACCAAAACCACATGGCTGCTGCAGACACAACAACCACACCAGAAGGAGTCTCACTGTAGTTCTCTATTTGAGGTACACCGATCAGGCATAACATTATGACCACCTGGTTAATATTGTGTTGGTCCCCCTTTTGCAGCCCTGCCCTCGTCATGCACTGTGTATTCTGACACCTTTCTATCAGAACCAGCATTAACTTCTTCAGCAATTTGAGCAACAGTAGCTTGTCTGTTGGATCGGATCACACGGGCCAGCCTTCGCTCCCCACGTGCATCAATGAGCCTTGACCACCCATGACCCTGTCTCCGGTTCACCACTGTTCCTTCCTTGGACCACTTTTGATAGATACTGACCACTGCAGACCGGGAACACCCCACAAGAGCTGCAGTTTTGGAGATGCTCTGATCCAGTGGTCTAGCCATCACAATTTGGCCCTTGTCAAACTCACTCAAATCCTTACACTTGTCCATTTTTCCTGCTTCTAACACATCAACTTTGAGAACAAAATGTTCACTTGCTGCCTAATATATCCCACCCACTAACAGGTGCCATGTATATATATGAGGCAAAAACGCATCAGTGAGTTCGGCTTTCCCTGACAGCAAGGTTGCAGGGTTCACTATTCCTCTGGCCATCCCCTTGCAGCTACCATATCAATCCCATAATGGTCCATGAGGACATCTACATGAGCGTAACAACAGGGCAAAGATGCCACAGTTGGAGGTATGGCCAGTTGTAGCATATTCTGGAGCCCCCGGTTTGATAGCCTCTTATCGCTGCAGTTCTTCACAGGGTGACTTGATGTTGCATCTGGAGGAGGCTGATGAGGGACTTAATGACCTCGCTACATGGAGGTCAACCCAACTGCCTTTTAAACCATCTGCAGTTGAGATGCTTGACCATTTCCGCCCTTGCCCTGTGTGTGTGTGCAGAAAACACTGGCTCTTTATGTAAATGCAGAAAATAGGATTTACTGCAGTAACTTAAGGATGTGCAACTGGATACGCTAATTAATCCTAAAAGCATGTAATATAAAAAGGGAAAAATTTATCTTATGCAAATAACTCATTTGCATACCTGTTCCTTTCCCCTAACTTGGTGACATAAGGCCCCTAACCCTAACCCTAACCCAGATCTGGATGTTTTTTAAACCCTAACCCTAGGCAGTGTTTATTAAAACCTTTATGAATTGTGTAGGTCATATTTGACCAGTCTATCTAAAAAATTTTTTTTTTTTATCTTTTTCTATCTATCTATCTATCTATCTATCTATCTATCTATCTATCTATCTATCTATCTAAATTTTTTTAAGTATAAACAAATAACGCTCCCTAAATAAAATATTCCCTCTAAACACTCCATTACCCATGTCCAGGTGGAATGTACAGCAAATTAGTTACAAATTCACACCTTTTTGTATATTAACAATTAATCTGGGATTGACATTTCAAAACATCATTTTAAAAGCCAATCCCAAACCGAAAACCTGCTACATAACAGCATTTTATTTTGTCTAGCTAGTCTGTCTTATGCCTGCCATAAAACTTGCACTTGCATTACAAATTTAGAACTTGGTTGCTCTTTTCCCCCTTTTTACATTTTCTTCCTCATGTACTCACAAGAAGGCACGCCAAGGAGAATGTTTCACTGAACCTCCATCCTTTCTTTCTCGAGCCGGGCCTGCTGTTACACTCAAGGCTAACGCGATTGTGCTTTAGATAACAGCAGTATTGACAGATGGCTCATTAGGAAACAGGATTTTGGCGCTACAGTTGCATGCTGAAGCCTTGAAACTTGTTTACCACAATACAGAATCTTTGGAAAGAAGAGCTTTAGTGATGCAGCAGCCCCACTTCCTGTCCTTCTGACTAGGCTTGTTGCCATGGAGACAAAGATCTGGGGGGGAAAGGTTGCAGAAGAAAATGATGACTGCACAATGAAAGCCCTGGAAGTGCCATCAACAGACTGGTGAGTAAAACCGAGTTGTTACTCACAGAACGGTGCATAAGTCTGTTATACACTGAGATGTTTATTATTAGCTAAAGGGTTGTAACTAATGGTGTGGAAACGTAGCGTATACACATAGACTGCCTTTTTAATCCTTTTGAAAGTGTCTGTATAGCATATTACATTTCAGAACAAAGAAATACTTTCTTCTTCAGTCCATATTTTCTATCCTGATGTTTTTTTTCTCCAAGGTGCTGCCTTGAAAAAGAAAAATGGTGGTCAGTTGAAAAACCTTGTCTTCAACTCCATAAATACTTCTACTAAACAAAAAATCCATAGAGGTGTGAACTACACACAGGAAATCAACAAGCAGGTACATGAGTGGACTTTTTAATATTGATGTAACTTTTGGACTTGATTTCAGGCACTGACACGGAGTACTGAGTGGTGTTGACCATTTACTCCTTCACACATATTCTCAGCCACCTCTTTCACATCTATCAATGGAAAGAGTGCAGATATTATTCAGGTGGTGTACATCATGAGATCAGCAGTGAACACTACCGGTCTTCTCAAAGAAGAAGAAGTGTTCTAATTCCCAATGTGACCACATCTTCTTTCCGGACCTGCCTGATCCATCCAGACGCTCTACCCCTGATTGGAGTCTCCTCACTTGGTGGTGCTCAATGCTGCTGAAGATAGATCTGCATGGACATCCTGTGACCCAGGGGACTGCTGTGGATAGAATCACTTGGAGACTATCATTGTCTCTGAACTGCTGTTGCATCAGTAACTAAGAACTCAGAAACTATACTGACCTACTAGTTTCTCAAGAGCTCTTGGCTGATGCTGTAGAAAGGACATTACATTTACATTATTTCCTGTCCAGTGTCACCCAAATGAGGATGGGTTCTCTTCTGAGCTTGGTTCCTTTCAAGATTTCTTCCTCATAACATCTCAGGGAGATTTTCCCCACCGCTGTCATTTCATGCTTGCTCATTAGGGATAAATGTTAGAAATAAATAGTACTTAACTTTAAACTTTATCATTTTTTTATGTTTCTATACTTCTGTAAAGCTGCTTTGAGACAATGTCCATTGTTAAAAGCGCTATACAAATAAATTGAATTGAAATGAATTAAAGAAGAAGAAGAAGAGGAAGAAATAATCGAATAAAGTGTGTGCTTACCGAAGGCACAATAACACAATAATCCATTAGAATGAACTGCTTTCACTGTGATTATATCATGCTCTTTAATAAATTAATATCACCTGAATAACATACATTTTTTGGTTTATTTACACTGTTAAACCACCAAGGCTCGACTGAAAGGAAAGATCGGCATTCCCAACATTTCTGGCGTTACAGGAAGAGATGGGACTTCCCTTTCGTCTGCTGTCCCTTATAATGCCTGCCAAGCATTGCCCAATCATATTACAGCCTTATTGATGTCAGCTATTACCCATAATGCCCCTGTGTGGATTAAAAAAATACAGAGAGAGAGAGAGAGAGAGAGGATGGGGATGCAATAAAGCCCACTTATGAAGACGTATGCTCACAATTTCAATAATTTTATATTCCCGCCATTTGAGGAGCTAATGATAAAAGGGTTCTCTCCGTAAGTGCGGCTAACCTAATTTCGGGCCTCAAAAATGTATTGGAAGCTCGGGCCAGCGGTCGGGGCCTTTTCTTAATGCCACACTTATGGATTGCTCTTGCCTGCAGCACCGAGTAAAATCCGGGATGCCTTAAAAGCCTTCTTCTCTGATCTTTAGATTATGCTAAGTAATACTGTGGCAATGGATTTCACTGCACGTTACAGCAAATGTGAGGGAGGTGATTCACTTCGTCCTGTAGTGCCAGAGATTTTTTTTTTTCTTTTTTTCTTTTCCTTTTTTTTGTATATAATGAATATGATGTTTTATCATCCTTAATGGAACATTATGCTAATTGCTTGGGAAGAGTACAGGAAGTCCGCTCTAGGATAAGTTTTTGCATTTCACATAATCGATATGTTTATACAGATGGAGGCTGATGCAAATAATGAACTGTTTGGCATATGAGTAGCAGAATTCTTGTGCATAACCTACAAAGTCTTAAAGTTTAAAGTTTGCTTATTTGGGAATTGATCCAACTGTGAAATTTCCAGGCGTCTTTTGCAAATACAGTCAATACCATCTGCTGTACATTAGTATTAATAAAGAAGAATTCATCTTCATTTTATATAATATAATATAATATAATATAATATAATATAATATAATATAATATAATATAGTGGGAGGCACGGTGGCTTAGTTGTTAGCACGTTTGCCTCACACCTCCAGGGTTGGGCGTTTGATTCCCGCCTCCTCCATGTGTGTGTGGAATTTGCATGTTCTCCCCGTGCCTCTGGGGTTTCCTCCGGGTGCTCCGGTTTCCTCCCCTGGTCCAAAGACATGCATGGTAGGTTGATTGGCATCTCTAAATTGTCCGTAGTGTGTGATTGCGTGAGTGAATGAGAGTGTGTGTGTGCCTTGCGATGGGTTGGCACTCCGTCCAGGGTGTATCCTGCCTTGATGCCCTATGACGCCTGAGATAGGCACAGGCTCCCCGTGACCCGAGTGTAGTTCGGATAAGCGGCAGACAATGAATGAATGAATGAATAATATAATATAATATAATATAATATAATATAATATAATATAATATAATATAATATAATATAATATAATATAATATAATATAATATAGTGGGGGGCACGGTGGCTTAGTTGTTAGCACGTTTGCCTCACACCTCCAGGGTTGGGCGTTTGATTCCCGCCTCCTCCATGTGTGTGTGGAGTTTGCATGTTCTCCCCGTGCCTCTGGGGTTTCCTCCGGGTGCTCCGGTTTCCTCCCCTGGTCCAAAGACATGCATTGTAGGTTGATTGGCATCTCTAAATTGTCCGTAGTGTGTGATTGTGTGAGTGGATGAGAGTGTGTGTGTGCCCTGTGATAGGTTGGCACTCCATCCAGGGTGTATCCTGCCTTGATGCCCAATGACGCCTGAGATAGGCACAGGCTCCCCGTGACCCGAGAATAGATCTGATAAGACGTAGACAGTGAATGAATAATATAATATAACATAACTAAGAAATGCTGTGTAAAAGAAAAAGGAAGAAAACACAACAGGTCACTTCCTGTTGTATCTTATTTATCTTACAGCCTACTATTCCAAATTTTAATACATTTTTAATCAACACTTCATGCCTCTTATCACATTTATAGTCATAGATTTACAGTTAATGTTGTGACACAAGTTAGTTCCTGTTCTCACGTGCATTATAGCAGTTATAGAATTATAGCAGCCTCTCTTTTCTCTCTCTTAGATTAGATAGCAAGAAACCAGAAAACTCTTTCCCAAAAACTCTCCTGTACTGGAAAACGTCCTGACTTTATGAAGCAATGACACCCGAGAAGCTCTTGTTACGGAAGCGTAACCAATCAGAGTGAAGATTTCAACAGCTCTGTGGTATAAAAGGTAATACATGTAATGATTGACAACTGTATACTTTTTTTTTTAAGCGACCTTTGGAAAACTTCCTCCGACTTCCGAATCTGAAGAGCCATAGCAATAAGACCTTTACCTTATTTACGCAATATAACACACTGACAATTATCAACTTGACAATTTATTGCCAAGGACTTTATGAGCCAAATGTAGTGTAAAAAAAAATGAAGAAAGTATAAATAAAGGATAAATAATCCAGATCCTCCACAGCTTCCAGTCAATAATCATAATACCACTAGACAATAGACAGTGTTCATTTGGTTGCTTTCCAAAACTTCACATTAGTCACTTCTTAGATCTCTGAAAAAAATAGACTGATATTTTATTTTAGTGCCTTTAATGAACTTATCCTGAGCTTCTTTCACAGCCCACCGCAGCAGTGTCTTCCTCTGGTTTCACCCACAGACAGCAGGATGTTAGTCACTGCCTTCTAAAGAGTCTGCTTTATAAATAGTCAAGCTGAATCATTGGCCTCAATAAACAGTCTCAACGACATTAGGCCAAGCGCAATCTATTTACCGGAACTTCTCAGCGATATATTGGCTCGCAGGAAATGGCAAATGATGAAATATCGTTAGGAAAGGCAAGCCCCAGTTTGTGAAACTCGGGTTGGAAATCCGTTGCCTAATGCGCCCATTAACCTGACGATATCCAACGTGATACTCGCAAGAATTATGCTCGAATTAGGGGCGGCGAGAGCGCAATGATGAGCAGCGATTTAATACGATCATAGCCGAGGCGATAATATTATGTTTCAAATAAGGGCAAGGGAACCATCATCTATGTTGAATTGGAAAAAGGGTTTATCAGAAAGTAATGTGATTTGGTTTCCCTGCACCTGATGCTAGCCTGCTCTACAATGTTCTACAATGAATCAGGCCTCCAGAACCAGCATTTATGTGCAAGATTCTTAATTTTAAGGAAATATATTAGTCCTGTAAAGACTTTCTAGGCAAAAAATCTTAAATGGTTCGCTCCTCTGCGGGAATTACATATTTTAAAAAGAATTGTGAGTGTCACAGATACTGTACATTACAGCACAGTGAAATTCTTTATTCACATATCCCAATTTTTGAAGGTTGGGATCAGAGTACAGGGTCAGCCATGATACAGCATCCCCAGAGCATTATTGAGGGTTAAGGGCCTTGCTCAGGGGCCCAACAGTGGCAGCTTGGTAGTGCTGGGGCTTCTGATTAACAACCCAGAGCCTTAACCACTTGAGCCACTGCTACCCTGTTATATGTAGTATATATATGCCTAAAAATCTTTTGAAAACCCCTATAGGACAACTTTTTAAACTATCCACACCTTATAAATGTAGAACTAAAAAACAAAAGTATGAAGAAGTGAGAAACGGCCCGAAATGAAACCATGCTAAAGAAGATACATCACACAAGTTCCGCAAGTCTGCTTCCTAATTTTGCAGAAGCCATTAGTCGGTCATTTACGGTTTGTTTTTCGCTCCGTGTGTTTGCTCGGTGTCGATCATGTAATCTTCTGCCACGCTCCACGGCTACAGTGTCTCTCCTGATGCATGGCTGATCCGTAAACAAGCTCTAATTAGCAGGCGCTAATGAGAGTGAGGGAGACAATCAGAAGAGCGTCTGATGTCTCTGCAGTACACTGCTGTTCCCTGAAAAGTCGTTGGAGGTCATAGACACCCCGCCCCTTTTCCTCCCTGAGTGACACTTTCTCAAGGTAAACTTGTGTTTGTCTTCCTTGCATCCTCTCTCTCTCTCTTTCTCTAAGGTGGTGCCTTGGCTCAGTGCATCATTCATTAGATTACAGCAGGCCATTAGTGTCTTTAGCCAGCTTGGGAGCTTGCAAATTCATTGTGACTCCACGTTTGGCATATAAAACAGACTGGAGCATCTTACTCAATACTAATGATAGGATGAGCTTCGCAATTATACAGAACTTTGGACTATTAATGAGGCTTGTGAATAAATCTGTCCACTCTTGAGTTGATTCCGGCTTGACATTTAATTGCCACAGAGACCATGTTTGGTGTGCGGGTCAGGTTTTTGGCAATCCTGGCCTCGCATAATAGGAATATTTCAGAGGATTGAGCTGTGCAGTGAGTTTTTTGAGACATTTATTTATTTAACACAAGGCCAGAAGGACAGTATTAGGATTGCAATATTTTAGTTAAAAATTTTGATTGATGAGAGAATCTGGAAGTAGCTTGTAGTCATTACCTACACAGCCTTCATCAGTCTCAGCCAGGACGTCCTCCCGGCGTGGAGATATTGATGCTGCTCTGAGTGTATGCTTCATTTGACTTGTGTGCCTTAAGATGTAATTGATGATTCCTTTAAGGACTATATAAATGCTTGTAACAAATAATAGACCTATTGATTGATTCCTTAAGTCGCTATGTATAGATCCACGCAACAACCGAGGCACTGTAGACCCATAAATAAATGTGGAAGTATTGAACAGCCGGGCTTGATAATAAATATTCTAACTTGAGGGGAATTCATGTTGATTAGTGCCACACAACATATAAATCTAAAAAAAAATGTAAAGATGTACAAAATATACATACAACCATAAATCTGATTAACTCTACACTACACCGCTAGGACACTTATGAGACATTAATACTTTACTGCCTGTAATCACCTTGCTGCTCTTCTCTGCATAATAATACCTGTACATTCTGCTACATCTCTGCATAATAATATAATTATAAGTGTACATAACTGTAAATTCATAGCTGACTCTAGTTTATATATATATATAATGATACAACTGATGTGGATTGTAATTGCAGCCATGCTTATATAAATATAAATGAACTTACATGCACTGTTTTTTTGGGCAGTGTAAATATAAATACACATAGAACTAAAGCCAGTTAACAAGCTAATATATGTGGAAGGAATGAAACGCTTGGGGGCGTGCTGTTACAGGAAGCAATGATGGTGTGGTGTGATGTAGCCTGGAAGCAGAGTAAAAAAAAAAAAGGGTTGTGTTTACTTCCTTTTACAGCTCGACAATTTGCCAACATTACTATATTTGTGTTTATTAAAGAACAGCATGTAATATTTGTATGTATGTTTAGTTATGTGAGTTATTTTCAAGTTAAAGCTTTAATAACCCCCCAAAAATGCTTGATATGTTAAACCAGAAATACTAAGTTCCTCCATCCTGAAGCAATGACACTAGAGACTCCTTCCCGAAATGTTTCTATAATCACTTTCTTACCGAATCTTCACCATATCAATGATGAAGCCGACTTATCATTAGGAAGCAACTGCACCCATGAAAAAGAAAACACGTTTTGACGTGCAGGATGAATCTCTGATGATGGGAATGTGGAAGCTTAGTGGTTAAGGTGTTGGATTACTGATCAGAAGGTTGTGAGGGTTGTGAATCCAAGCTGCCACTGCTGGTCCCCTGAGCGAGGCCCTTAACCCTCGATTGCTCACTTGTATAAAATGAGATGAATGTAAATTGCTCTGGATAAGGATGTCTGCCAAATGTCAGAAATGTAAACAAGGTGTAAATGATGAAGTTGACAGATGTGAACAGGAAGTGAGCATGTGTCTCACCAACAGTGTGCTCTATTCCAGACCTGCGATAAACTTCGTAGACGTGTAAATGACTCCAAGAAGCTTTGTCTAAATTTCCCCTGTGGGGAGATCAAATTCAAAAACCACATGTTTACCAACAGCTTTACTAACCAAACGATATAATTATGAGATGCTAAACATTTTAATGTTCTGAAAAACGTGAAACAACACATTATTATTATTTTTTATTATCATTCTGTTCAATATAATCCTCAAATTATTTGAATTATCCATTATTCACGTCCCTGTGAAGACGTTTTTACTCTAACAGTGATAAAAAAAACAAGCGCGTTAATATAATACAAGCGTAGAATCACTTACAGCTAGAAGATGAATCACATTTTCTGACCGAATAACATGCAAGCATTTAATTTAAACACTTTACGTTGTATACAATAGAATACAATACAACATGTTTATATTGAAGAAACTTTGCTGTATGTGCTGTAAAAAATTTGGCACAACCTCACACACAAACGCACCAGAGAAGCCGTTGACCTAGACTTGTTCTCAAAGGTCCCAGTGGAAGTTACTCGATTGCTGGGCTGCTGACTGACCACTTATCCTGTCTGCTGCAATCTGGCCGGAACACACAGCTTGACGAGCTCAGGCTTCCACTCGACGGCTAAGCTGAAGACAAACAAGACCTAGAGACCTGCGGGAATAGAGAGAGATAAGCTGTGTGTGTGTGTGTGTGAGTGTGTGTAGGATCAAAAATCAAAGAATTATTATATGAGTAACAAGATTTATATATGTAACCATTTTCAGCTGATAATCTGTACGTGATGTATGTGTGTAATTGAAGAAGAAACTCCCAGCTCTGGGCTGACTTGCAGTGAGCGTGACAGGTAGAGATGAACCATGGCCTGTGAGTTCAATAAGAGGCTGTCGCTCGTGGCGAAAGCCACTCGTGCTCTTTCAAATTAAACTGACGGCTCATGACCGCACGTGGCAAAACAGATTTGCTCATCATGAGGAATGACTTCTAATCGCTGGAAATGCGGTTTCCGATAACGAATGGGGCGGTGAGATGGGGGGAAATTATGATAATGATCAGAAGGTAATAAAATCTGTATCTATCAAGGCCGCCGAATGTGGCACCGTGCTGATGGTTAATGCGCGTTCTCAGGAAAAGCCTCGAGGAAAGATCTGGTACAGAGGATAACCTCACAAAGTGATGGTTGATGTGATGCTTGGAATAGAAATAATTAGCAAACAATGCGTAGGTTGTTCCAGGCAGATTTCCTGCTTCAATAAGTTTTGGCAGAAGTCACAGGTTCGATGGCGAAGACGCTGGGCTTTAACGACGCGGCAATGTGCAGTCATTAAATTAGCATGCCTTTTGCTTCTATTTGGAAATGATTGAACCCCAGCTCTCAGAGCATGGTGCTACGTATAAACAAAGCGCAAAACCTTGCAATTGACAACACTAAGCATTAGCAAGGCTTTTAATACCTTATCTATGAATTTGCACAACCTCTGCATGCAATGTATATTTGACAAAAAGCTGATCTATTCAGTGCTTGTTAGCATAGGTGTATTTTCACTCTAGTTCTACTGTACAGCATGTGAATAGTAACACAGCAAACACACATAAATAGTACAGAACTCTGTATCTGTATTTCCAAGCTTAAGAAAAGAACAGCATTAAATATAAGACTTAAAGCAAGCAATGGGCTAACTGGACTCTAGATCATACGTCAAGTCAATGCCGTGACCCAAAATATGGTGAAGACGTTCCATACTTTGCAATGTGAACTGGATGGAGACTTTGGTCCTATGACGACGCCAAAGGACGTCCAGTGATGAGAACGTATTAGAAGGCTTGAAAGAGGAACAAGACTATGAGATCCTGGGTGAAGTCCATCACAAAGCAAGACCAAAAATGTGCACCAATAATATAAGATTTGGATGAAGTGTAATAAGATTTACATTTGCATTTCTGGAATTTATCAGACACACTTATTTTTTATACTTACATTTTATCAAATTTTATACAACTGAACAATTGAGGGTTAAGGGCCTTGCTCAAGGGAACAGCAGTGGCAGCTTGATGGATCTGGGATTCGAACTCACAACCTTAACACCTTAAGCTACCACATCCCTAATATAACAAGAGAATGAGTTGATGTGTCCATGTATCCTAACCAGCCTTCTCTGCCTCTGCATTTACACCATAGCCTGTGTTGTGATCTGGAGGTGCGTGGCCTTCTTCCTTCTTCTGTAAACTGGGTTTTAGCTCATTCTAAGGTTTGACCCTATTGACCAATGGTTCTCAGTATGTAGTCTGGTCAGACCCAGGGGTGTGTGCTATATGATTTTAGTAGCAGCAGTGGAAATTACTACTTATCATGATCAAGCTAATTACTCAGTTATTATAGTTATTAGTCTGTTTGACTGGTCGATTGAAATGAATGGGTTTAATCCAAACCTTTGTAATTCAAAAACAATAAGATCTATGTACAACACAGAGCCTAATGTGAGCTCTTAGTGGAAGGTTCAGGAAAAAGAAAAATCTCTATGGTGCTAATAAGTTGTCAAAATCTGAATGTTTATAAAATAAACCTGTGCTAAGGATCACCATGGATTTTGTTTTATAGTATAATGGCTCTGAGATTTTAAAGCATTTGAGAACCTGAGCTTGATATAGATTTGCTGCTTTTTTATGCAATACAGCAAATAAAACCCCAAGACAACATTTATATTGCATTTTTTTAATACAGTACACATAATGTAGAGTGGAGAACAAAATATTTAAATCAGTTTACAATTATATGGACTACAAATGTTATCTTTTAAATGATTTGATATTAGAAGAAGGCTTTATTTGTCACATATACATTATAATTCTTTTCTTTACTTATTCCAGCCTTATAGGAAGTTGTGGTCAGCAAGGAAGGTTAAGGGACTCACTCAAGCAGCTTGGCCATGCTAGGGCTTGACCCCCTGACCTTCTAATCAGTACCTCAGGGCCTTAACTGTTTATCCACAACTAGAGAACATTGCAATTATGCAAATGCTTAAGAAATGTAAATTTTGGCAACCTCACATACAGCAAGTGCTAAATGTAGAATAAGTTAACAGAGCGGCTTGTTATTGCGTTGCTATGTTTCAAGGCTCAAGGGAATCTGTGTGGGTTAAATCACTCAGGAAATCGCTGCCAAGGAGAAGTGAGTTTCTACTGAAAAATCTGCTGTGTATAGTAACTTCTAGGGCGTTTTTATTTGTTGCTGTTTTCTATGATGTCATGTAGTGAACGAATATCCTATTTTCAACGCAGTACTTTTTTATTCCATCCTTATTCTATGAATCCCTTACACCATTATGACTCACTTTGTTGTGTAAGATTAAACTGTCTAGATTCACTTCATTAATCTGTGTGTGTGTGTGTGTGTGTGTGTGTGTGTGTGTGTAACTCAAGTAACTAAATTCTGCATTACTTACAACACAATTCTGTAGAAAACTCCAGGAAGTCATAGTTTTTTATTTTATTGTTTTTTAAGGATGATAGCTGCAGGTGTTACAACCGGCGGTGTCCGGCTGGATATAACAGACCCAACGCGAAGCTTCCGTGAACAAAATGGGGTTTATTAAACATAGAACACAAGACAGGAACACAAGACAGGAACATAAAACAGAAACCGCGACACCACATCGGCCTACATACACACGAGGACTAGCAAATAATGAAGACAAAGACAGGACTATAAATGGAGAACATAATCAGGGAAACATTGGGAACAAGTGATCAGGGGCAGGAACACACATTAGGCTATGGCGGGGCTTAAACACACACATGGCCAAAACATAAACATAAACAGACATGACAACCCCTACTGAGGGCCCCCTAGTGGTTCACCCTCAGCCCTGCTACCCGTAACAGCAGGTCTCTGAGCTACACTTCAAGCTCTTCACTGTACTTAGAACCATAGGTAGAAAAAATATAAATAATTGTCTCTAAGACGAAGTGTCTTTGGGGTTTCCCCTTCATTACATTGTCACATGATGCTCTAATAATAAGACTGGTGCTGAGATGAGTATTCAATAAATACTAGTTTTTTCTTACCAGGAACTATCGTGTTATTAAGCAAAAGGTAACTATGAGGGAAAAGTCATCGAAAGACTGCTGTAAATATGATCATGAAATGCTTGAAATGACCAAGCAGGTACGGTGTTTTATTAATGTTTTGCTGCTCTTGCTAGTTCTTTAATGGTGGTTTGGTTATCTGCTTTCAAAATTGGACTGTAAGCTAAACAGGCTTAAATTAAATCCAGTGACATAGCACTAAAATATACACCATTCAGGTATAACATTATGACCACCTGCCTAATATTGTGTGTAAAAGGTCCCCCTTTTGCTGCCAAAACAGCCCTGACCTGACCTGGCATGGACTCCACTAGATCCCTGAAGGTGTGCTGTGGTATCTGGCACCAAGATGTCAGCAGCAGATCCTTTAAGTCCTGTAAGTTGCAAGGTGGGGCCCTTAAAGGATACTGACCACTGCAGACCGAGAATACCCCACAAGAGCTGCAGTTTTGGAGATGCTCTGATCCACTCCTCTAGCCATCACAATTTGGTCCTTGTCAAACTCGCTCAAATCCTTACGATTGCTTATTTTTCCTGCTTCTAACCAGTGTTAATTTCGTTAACAAAGATGATGACGAAAAATATTCGTTAATGACCGTTTTTTCTGTGACTGATGAGACAGAAAAACTCAGACAGTTGGCAGGTAGGCTAAATAAACTCCAACTGGCCTGGCGAGCTGCAATGGCTTCAGCACTGATATATGGAAGCATTTCTCTTATAATTCCTCTGAAAAAAAACATTGTGCACTGTCACAGAAAACGGCAAGATTCCCTTCGGCTATAAAATAGATGGAAAGAATACCACGAATTTTAAGAGGAATCTGAAGGAGCATCACCCTGCTATTTATACAGCTTCTGTCACGGAAAGTCAACTATTTAGTCTTATTTAAGTACTTTTTCTTAACGCTAGGACAGTGTTACTGGATGTGTCTACAGGGAAATTCGCTAGCAAGTCTTACGTTTTTACATTTTAGCTTTCTGTTAATTAACATCAGTTAGCTAGCATTACTGCATATTTCTGAGCCAGACTTTCATAAATGTACAATGCTTCATTATATATTGTACAACAGTTCGGCTTTTCTGCAGCATTCAGTTCTGTTTCTAATGAAATCTGTATCACGTGTTGTAGCAAGATTATTTAGGCCATAGCCTATTTGTTTTAACTTAATAGCATGCAGATAGCAAGCTGTTTCTAAAATAACAGATGGATGTGGAAGTTGTTTAAGTTATTCGCCATGTACGTATGCTTAAGGCTGGAATACACTACATGATTTTTGCCCTGATTTTTTCCCTATTTATATTCTGGAGAAGTTGACCCTCCCATATCTGAGTTGACAGATTTCATTAAAAATATTATTTTGCTTCCAAATGTACAGCCTTAATGGTTATTATACAGTAAATATAATATATACAGTGAAGGAAAAAGCCGAAAGAAGAAGAGTTATCGTTATAGATTTATGAACTGCTTTTCTCTGTCGGAGGCTGGATATCAAAATACGTAGCAACAGATGCCTTACGTAGCAACAGTCCTCCTCAGAATGCTAGCTAGCTAAACACTACTGCATAGATATCCCACATGATAGAGTCAAGTATTTGATTCTAAACCACAATGACATGTTCAGTATGACATTTTCAGTATGAGGTTAGCAGACTAGTCAACTAATACATCCGTTAATCGCCTCTGTGGGGAGCTGTGGACTAGTCGGGGCAGTGGAAAAAAACAGAGAAATGCACAATAAGTCTAAGTAAATATTTCAGAATTAAGGAAACCAATTCTACAGTCAGCTTGTGTACAATTCAAATGACAAGTCTTTTTAAGTCTCTTTAAGATAAACATCAGTGTTTCACTATGGATAAAGTGTAAGAGTTGTTTTTTTTTTTTTTTACATAGAGATTAGTATCATGACCAGCGTGGGTGTGAAAGTATGCTGGGGATTTGGCGTCAGTCTCCAATCTCACTCACTTAGCACGCCAGCTAACAGTGGCCAAGTGGACAATACAAATAAAACTCCCAGATGTTAATATATACGCAGCTTCCTCCATCCAAGGAAGACAATAAGCTGGAGGGATTTGTTGATCAGCTTCCATGCCGCGTGTTCTCAGATGCAGAAAGCAATAACTTCAGCTAAGCCTCCAGGTTTTCCAAACAAAAATGATACACAGGTTTAATACTGTGCTAATTTACTGTACCGGTGAAACGTCTAGGCACCCCTGCCCTATGCGGGGCTCGAACCCAGACCTCTGTGGTTGCTGCCTGCACGTCGAGACCCATTTGTGGGATGCAGCGAAGCGCTGCTTTATTAACATAAACACAAGACATGGGGAGAACTAACACTAACACTGACATGACACTAATAAAACAAAACCTAACCTATGGAACAATGACCGACGAAGACAGATACAAAAGGATCCCTGTATATAGGGCACAACATTAGGACTAATGGGGAACAGGTGGCATGGCATTTATTGATCCGACCATGTTTTCTAACTGACACGCCCCCAACTCCCAAATCCAGTTTCCCACTCGTATTAACGACTTTCTTGTGGCTTTTACATGCGTTCAACTCATAAATATGATTATTCCATCCTGAACGCACCATAACTACAGTGCATCCGGAAAGTATTCACAACGCTTCACTTTTCCCACATTTTCTTATGTTACAGCCTTATTCCAAAATGGATTAAATTCATATTTTTTCTCAAAATTCTACAAACAATACCACATAATGACAATGTGAAAGAAGTCTGTTTGCAAATTTATGAAAAATAAAAAACGAAAAAAATCACATGTACATAAGTATTCACCGCCTTTGCCATGACACTCAATATTGAGCTCAGGTGCATCTTGTTTTGAATGATCATCCTTGAGCTATTTCTACAACTTGATTGGAGTCCACCTGTGGTCAATTCTGTTGATTGGAAATGATTTGGAAAGGCACACATGTGTCTCTATAAGGTCCCACAGTTAACAGTGCATGTCAGAGCACAAACCAAGCCATGAGGTCCAAGAAATTGTGTGTAGACCTCAGAGACAGGATTGTATCGAGGCACAGATCTGGGGAAGGGTACTGAAAAATCTCTGCAGCATTGAAGGTCCCAATGAGCACAGTGGCCTCCATCATCCGTAAATCGAAGAAGTTTGGAACCACCAGGACTCTTCCTAGAGTGGGCTGCCAGGCCAAACCAAGCAATCGGGGGAGAAGGGCCTTAGTCAGGGAGGTGACTAAGAATCCGATGGTCACTCTGAAAGAGCTCCAGTGTTCCTCTGTGCAGCACTCCACCCATCAGGCCTGTATGGTAGAGTGACCAGGCGGAAGCCACTCCTCAGTAAAAGGCACCTGAAGGACTCCCAGACCATGAGAAACAAAATTCTCTGGTCTGATGAAACAAAGATTAAACTTTTTGGCCTGAATGGCAAGTGTCATGTCTGGAGGAAACCAGGCACCGCTCATCACCTGGCCAATACCATCGCTACAGTGAAGCATGGTGTTGGCAGCATCATGCTGTGGGGATGTTTTTCAGTGGCAGGAACTGAGAAACTAGTCAGGATGGAGGGAAAGATGAATGCAGCAATGTACAGAGACATCACTGATGAAAACCTGCTCCAAAGCACTCTGGACCTCAGACTGGGGCGACGGTTCATCCTCCAACAGGACAACGACCCTAAGCACACAGCCGAGATAACAAAGGAGTGGCTACAGGACAACTCTGTGAATGTCCTTGAGTGACCCAGCCAGAGCCCAGACTTGAACCTGATTGAACATCTCTGGAGAGATCTGAAAATAGCTGTGCACCGATGCTCCCCATCCAACCTGATTGAGCTTGAGAGGTCCTGCAAAGAAGAATGGGAGAACCTGCCCAAAAATAGGTGTACCAAGCTTGTAGCGTCATATTCAAAAAGACTAGCTAACAATTCCTTGATGATCATTGGAATGAAGCAAACTGTTTGATGTTTTAAAGTTAAAGCTCACATGTAAGGATGATCAGCTCCACTTTGGCAAGTTTTTTGAGGAAGAAAAGCATCATTTGAGACTAGACATCAAAGAGAAAGTCCAAGTGACCTCAGCTCTGTGGTAAAGAAGCTTAAAATATCCACTGTGTTTAAATATCCACTGGTGTTCATGGGCTACAGGTAACATCTTGGATGAGGAACTAGCTAACTTTCTATGTCCACACTTTTTGCTAGAACTCGGCGATATGGGCAAAATCTTATATCACGATATGGATATCAAAACAAACAGATATTCTCTGAAAATTGATGATCTATACGAAATAACTGCATGTATTCATGACATTGTCTGAAATTATGTATCGCCATAACACACAGCCTTATATCTCGACATTTTAATACTCTACGTACGTGACGGTGGTCCACTAGGCGAAAGGAGGCTGAATAAGATGAACTTTGTCTCTGACACTATGCCATGTGTCATTTCTAATGATTACACCTCCTCATAATCTGCCAGATTAAGATGGTTTGGACATGTTCAGAGGAGGGAAAGTGAGTATATTGGTAGGAGAATGTTGGACATGGAGCTGCCAGGCAGGAGGCAAAGAGGACAGCCAAAGAAGAGGTATATGGATATAATAAATGAGGATATGAAGCTAGTGGGTGTTGAGGAAGCAGAAGATAGGGATAGGTGGAGAGAGATGATTCGCTGTGGCGACCCCTGAAGGGAAAAGCCGAAAGAAGAAGAAGAAGAAGACACCTCCTCATAATCTATTAGTCCTAGGAACTCGCTGGCAAAAAAAAAAAAGTAGAATCTGCAGTACAATGAACAGTGCATCTCCAGCCCCTGCTACCAAAGATGCAAACTTTCAGACAGTGAAATAAATATTCAGATCTCTGAACCCTAGCTTGATATTGCATAGGGGTTTGGCAAAGCCAAGGCCTCCTCCTTGCCCTTGCACTGATCACTGGACTGTGCGATGGATCTCCTGCCAGAAGCTTCACCACAGAAACTCAGAGCATGAGGATGAGTACATTAAGCAAGCACTAGGCTTGAGATACGTTTATTCGTCTGCTTCTCAGGCGGCAGCATTTTTTTCCTCAAGCTGTTGTTGAGGAAACTGATTGATGACTCAGACCCAGTATTGATTATCAGGGCTTGACTGCTTTAGTCCTGCCTGCTTTAAAGCAGGTGCAGGGAAGACACAACTCCGATATTCTTATTTGTGGTGTTCACAACATTACAGCCTCAGGTCACTATAACACCCCTCTGTACGCCAAGTATTTAGGAACAAAGTACTTTAAGAATTCCTGAATTAGTTCATCATGGTGTCCATCAGTGATATTCTCATTTACACTACTGTTCAAAAGTTTAGGATCACTTGGAAATTTTCATGTTTTCCATTTTTCATGTTTTCTCCCACTCCTTTTTCAGTTCTGGTTAGAACCAGTTTGCACTGTTCTATGAAGGGAATAGTTTACAGCATGGGAAGATAAGTTCATACCATGAAAAGAAAGAAAGTTCTTTCTTTTTGGCCCACAACTCCTGAAGCACCAGATACGAAACTAACCTAAAGATGGCCATTTTAGTTGCAACCTTAATCAGTACAACAGTTTTCAGCTGTGCTAGCACAATTACAAAAAGGGGTTTTCCAATTAATCAATTAGCCAAACCCACTTTTATCCATTTCAAAAACGTAAAACGAGGCCCGATATCAGCAACAATCAGTCCTCTGGTTCAGTCTCATGATTTTTTTGATAATCCAAGTTAAACATTTTATAAGGCTAATTGATTATTAGAAAATCCTTCTGTAATTGTGCTAGCACAGCTGAAAACTTTTGTCACCTTAAGAATTTATCTTACCATGGTGTGAGCTATTCCCTTCGTAGAACAGTGCAAACTGGTTCTAACCCAAACAGCAAAGGGAGTGGGAGACAAATGGAAATTTCCTAAACTTTTGAATGGTAGTGTACTCCTCATCAGAAGAAGAACATGTAAGTCACATTTTCCTGGTGCTGTCTAAACCTATGGCAAAGCACATCAATGTGAAGTTAGAAACTTGTGACTTTCACAAGACCTTTTATTTCAGGTTCATCTTGAATGCTAAAGGAGTGGACCTGCATAGAGTAGAAGACAAAGTAGAAGCAGTAACCACTTGAGCACAGCCCAAGAATGTCAAAAAGCTCCTTGAGTTTGCCAAAAGCGTATTAAAGATTTATCTGAGGGTTTAGTTCTCTAGTTGCTCTGCTTATATTATTATTGAAGCAAAAACAATTTTCAAGACTCTCAAATATGATGCTGCTTCTTCCTTCATTTCCATTTGTTGTATAAGTGGCTGCATCCGAAAATAGCACTTTCCCTGTTTACCGTTCCTGTGTTTTGACCTTCTTGATAACATTTCCCTGAGCTACACATCAGATTAAAATTTTGGATTATGATGCATTTGAATGAATCCGGGCCAATAATAAAGCCAACATGGTGTCACCGTTGCAAAAATTCCCAACAGCCATCTTTCCTGACAACATTCATTCATTCATTGTCTACCGCTTATCCAATCTATTCTCAGGTCACAGGGAGCCTGTGCCTATCTCAGGCATCATTGGGCATCAAGGCAGGATACACCCTGGACACAGTGCCAACCCATCGCAGGGTACACATACTCTCATTCACACACTACGGACAATTTAGAGATGTCAATCAGCCTACAATGCATGTCTTTGGACCGGGGAGGAAACCTCAAGGCACGGGGAGAACATGCAAACTCCAAACAGACACACAGCAGATGTGGGAATCGAACCCCCAACCCTGGAGGTGTGAGGCAAACGTGCTAGCCACCGTGCCCCCCGGATTACGATTCAATAATCTCTGAACATGGACATCCTCACTGTTCTACCAAGTCTGGTTTATTACCAAACCTGGCACCAACTATCACTTAGCAACAAATTTCAGTGACTTTCATAATTATTATATTTAATCCCTGCATGTAATCCCTGCATTGCTTATAAGGTACTAAGACCTGTAGTCAGTTTTGTAGACACATATAGAAGTCAACAACAACATCTGGAAGCGCAGCAATGGGGTGGTGTGAGAGAATTTCAGGAGGTTGGAAACAAGCCATTCAGCTGCATTTTGGATCCCTTGCAAAGGCTGAATGGTGTTCAGAGGCAGACCAGCCAGGAGCAAGTTGTAATAAGCCGGTCCTGAAATGACAAGTGACTGCACAAACACCTGAGTGGCCTTTGTGGATAAAAATGGACAAATCCTTCTGATATTGTAAAGAGGATAGCGAAATAAGTGAAAGATTAACAACTTGGGAGTAAAAAGGAAAGCGATTGTCCATAGGTACCACAAAGTTGTATGGCTTTACCAAAGGCGAGATCAGCGACTTGTCCTTGGAGATTGCAAAATCCTGACATGGAGATGAATCACATGGAATTATCAGCAGTTCATTTTTCCTGGGGTAAATTTTCAGCTGATGAGCTGTCTGATAATCATGCTTAGATCCGAGCAGAAACAGCTGTGTCTTACCTCAGTAACTGTCAACATTACCAGATAGGTTCGAAGAAAAGGAAATGATTGCAGTAAGATGATATTTCAGATGATTTCTTCTTGTCAGCAGTGGTCAGAGCCTGACAGGTAATTAATCATTGATGGATGTCAAACTGACACTGCATATATAGTTTCATGTGATTTGATCCCTCGCTGTGGGTTAACCCAGGATGATTACAGTAACCTGGAATCAGCGGCCTGGAAAAAAAAAATTAAAAAATGCACCCGCATTCTCGACCCCTAACATTCTAGTCTCAAGTTTCTCACTGAAACCACCAAGAGAAACTTGAATTGTTTTCTCCATTTAAAATGACATTTCTCACAAGGCTTTATTTATCATATCTGGTAAATAACATTTGGTAAAAACGGAGGATTTGACAGGGCTGTTTTTAGCATTCAGAATCCTCAGATGTTTAAAACAGAGCACAACATAAACATTACCACAGATGAGACCAAAAAGAATGAAAAATGAGGTGGAGCAGGGTTTCAGCAGCGTTAAGACGATACCTTCCTTTTTTCTATCACAGCTCTACATATCTTGTCATATTTGCATGTGAAGCCCAAGACATACTCATCTGTTCTTTGCGTTCCAAGTTCAAAAACTTGAAGCTGAATCCTGTAGCATCAGCCGTGCACTCCATCTTCAGAAACCCGATGTAAACTGATGTTTTAAAGGTACTTTATTTAACTGATAATCAAGCATTGTGTTAATGCGTCACAGATTTACTTTACTGCTTTACATGTTTTATGTTTAAAATAAACATATAAAGCATTAAACCTGGTGTAAAGCAATAAGGTACATGAAGAAAAGCTTTGAACAAAACATGTAAAGCAGTATGTTAATGATTTACAACTTTTCTTTATTGCTTTGTATGTTTACTGATTGTACATGTTTACCTTAATGCTTTACATGTTTTACTTTACTGGTTTACGTGTTTACCTTAATGCTTACATGTTTACTGGTTTACGTGTTTACCTTAATGCTTTACATGTTTACTGGTTTACGTGTTTACCTTAATGCTTTACATGTTTACTTTACTGGTTTACGTGTTTACCTTAATGCTTTACATGTTTACTGGTTTACGTGTTTACCTTAATGCTTTACATGTTTACTTTACTGGTTTACGTGTTTACCTTAATGCTTTACATGTTTACACTTTTCGTTTACTTGCTTTATGTTTACTGTTTACTGTTTACCTTAATGCTTTACATGTTTACTTTACTGGTTTACGTGTTTACCTTAATGCTTTACATGTTTACTGGTTTACGTGTTTACCTTAATGCTTTACATGTTTACTTTGGTTTACGTGTTTACCTTAATGCTTTACATGTTTACTTTACTGGTTTACGTGTTTACCTTAATGCTTTACATGTTTACTGGTTTACGTGTTTACCTTAATGCTTTACATGTTTACTTTACTGGTTTACGTGTTTACCTTAATGCTTTACATGTTTACTGGTTTACGTGTTTACCTTAATGCTTTACATGTTTATTTTGGTTTACGTGTTTACCTTAATGCTTTACATGTTTATTTTGGTTTACGTGTTTACCTTAATGCTTTACATGTTTACTGGTTTACGTGTTTACCTTAATGCTTTACTGTTTACTTATGTTTACTGTTTACTTATGTTTACATGTTTACTTTACTGGTTTACGTGTTTACCTTAATGCTTTACATGTTTACTGGTTTACGTGTTTACCTTAATGCTTTACATGTTTACTTTACTGGTTTACGTGTTTACCTTAATGCTTTACATGTTTACTGGTTTACGTGTTTACCTTAATGCTTTACATGTTTACTTTACTGGTTTACGTGTTTACCTTAATGCTTTACATGTTTACTGGTTTACGTGTTTACCTTAATGCTTTACATGTTTACTGGTTACGTGTTTACTTAATGCTTTACGTGTTTACCTTAATGCTTTACATGTTTACTGGTTTACGTGTTTACCTTAATGCTTTACATGTTTACTGGTTTACGTGTTTACCTTAATGCTTTACATGTTTACTGGTTTACGTGTTTACCTTAATGCTTTACATGTTTACTGGTTTACGTGTTTACTCAATACTTTACATGTTTACCTTAATGCTTTACATGTTTACTGGTTTACGTGTTTACCTTAATGCTTTACATGTTTACTGGTTTACGTGTTTACCTTAATGCTTTACATGTTACTTTACTGGTTTACGTGTTTACCTTAATGCTTTACATGTTTACTTTACTGGTTTACGTGTTTACCTTAATGCTTTACATGTTTACTGGTTTACGTGTTTACCTTAATGCTTTACATGTTTACTTTACTGGTTTACGTGTTTACCTTAATGCTTTACATGTTTACTGGTTTACATGTTTACCTTAATGCTTTACATGTTTACTTTACTGGTTTACGTGTTTACCTTAATGCTTTACATGTTTACTTTACTGGTTTACGTGTTTACCTTAATGCTTTACATGTTTACTGGTTTACGTGTTTACCTTAATGCTTTACATGTTTACTTACTGGTTTACGTGTTTACCTTAATGCTTTACATGTTTACTGGTTTACGTGTTTACCTTAATGCTTTACATGTTTACTTTACTGGTTTAACGTGTTTACCTTAATGCTTTACATGTTTACTGGTTTACGTGTTTACCTTAATGCTTTACATGTTTACTGGTTTACGTGTTTACCTTAATGCTTTACGTGTTTACCTTAATGCTTTACATGTTTACTGGTTTACGTGTTTACCTTAATGCTTTACATGTTTACTGGTTTACGTGTTTACCTTAATGCTTTACATGTTTACTGGTTTACGTGTTTACCTTAATGCTTTACATGTTTACTGGTTTACGTGTTTAACTCAATACTTTACATGTTTACCTTAATGCTTTACATGTTTACTGGTTTACGTGTTTACCTTAATGCTTTACATGTTTACTTTACTGGTTTACGTGTTTACCTTAATGCTTTACATGTTTACTGGTTTACGTGTTTACCTTAATGCTTTACATGTTTACTTTACTGGTTTACGTGTTTACCTTAATGCTTTACATGTTTACTTTACTGGTTACGTGTTTACTTAATGCTTTACATGTTACTTTACTGGTTTACGTGTTTACCTTAATGCTTTACATGTTTACTGGTTTACGTGTTTACCTTAATGCTTTACAAGTTTACTTTACTGGTTTACGTGTTTACCTTAATGCTTTACATGTTTACTGGTTTACGTGTTTACCTTAATGCTTTACATGTTTACTGGTTTACGTGTTTACCTTATGCTTTACGTGTTTACCTTAATGCTTTACATGTTTACTGGTTTACGTGTTTACTTAATGCTTTACATGTTTACTGGTTTACGTGTTTACCTTAATGCTTTACATGTTTACTGGTTTACGTGTTTACCTTAATGCTTTACATGTTTACTGGTTTACGTGTTTACCTTAATGCTTTACGTGTTTACCTTAATGCTTTACATGTTTACTGGTTTACGTGTTTACCTTAATGCTTTACATGTTTACTGGTTTACGTGTTTACCTTAATGCTTTACATGTTTACTGGTTTACGTGTTTACCTTAATGCTTTACATGTTTACTGGTTTACGTGTTTAACTCAATACTTTACATGTTTACCTTAATGCTTTACATGTTTACTGGTTTACGTGTTTACCTTAATGCTTTACATGTTTACTGGTTTACGTGTTTACCTTTAATGCTTTTTACATGTTTACTGGTTTACGTGTTTACCTTAATGCTTTACATGTTTACTGGTTTACGTGTTTAACTCAATACTTTACATGTTTACCTTAATGCTTTACATGTTTACTGGTTTACGTGTTTACCTTAATGCTTTACATGTTTACTGGTTTATGTGTTTAACTCAATACTTTACATGTTTACCTTTAATTGCTTTACATGTTTACTGGTTTACGTGTTTACCTTAATGCTTTACATGTTTACTGGTTTACGTGTTTACCTTAATGCTTTACGTGTTTACCTTAATGCTTTACATGTTTACTGGTTTACGTGTTTACCTTAATGCTTTACATGTTTACTGGTTTACGTGTTTACCTTAATGCTTTACATGTTTACTGGTTTACGTGTTTACCTTAATGCTTTACATGTTTACTGGTTTACGTGTTTAACTCAATACTTTACATGTTTACCTTAATGCTTTACATGTTTACTGGTTTACGTGTTTACCTTAATGCTTTACATGTTTACTGGTTTACGTGTTTAACTCAATACTTTACATGTTTACCTTAATGCTTTACATGTTTACTGGTTTACGTGTTTACCTTAATGCTTTACATGTTTACTGGTTTACGTGTTTACCTTAATGCTTTACATGTTTACTGGTTTACGTGTTTACCTTAATGCTTTACATGTTTACTGGTTTACGTGTTTAACTCAATACTTTACATGTTTACCTTAATGCTTTACATGTTTACTGGTTTACGTGTTTACCTTAATGCTTTACATGTTTACTGGTTTACGTGTTTAACTCAATACTTTACATGTTTACCTTAATGCTTTACATGTTTACTGGTTTACGTGTTTACCTTAATGCTTTACATGTTTACTGGTTTATGTGTTTAACTCAATACTTTACATGTTTACCTTAATGCTTTACATGTTTACTGGTTTACGTGTTTAACTCAATACTTTACATGTTTACCTTAATGCTTTATATGTTTACTGGTTTACGTGTTTACCTTAATGCTTTACATGTTTACTGGTTTATGTGTTTAACTCAATACTTTACATGTTTACCTTAATGCTTTATATGTTTACTGGTTTACGTGTTTACCTTAATGCTTTACATGTTTACTGGTTTATGTGTTTAACTCAATACTTTACATGTTTACCTTAATGCTTTACATGTTTACTGGTTTACGTGTTTAACTCAATACTTTACACGTTTACCTTAATGCTTTACATGTTTACTGGTTTACGTGTTTAACTCAATACTTTACATGTTTACCTTAATGCTTTACATGTTTACTGGTTTACGTGTTTAACTCAATACTTTACATGTTTACCTTAATGCTTTACATGTTTACTGGTTTACGTGTTTACCTTAATGCTTTACATGTTTACTGGTTTACGTGTTTAACTCAATACTTTACATGTTTACCTTAATGCTTTACATGTTTACTGGTTTACGTGTTTACCTTAATGCTTTACATGTTTACTGGTTTATGTGTTTAACTCAATACTTTACATGTTTACCTTAATGCTTTACATGTTTACTGGTTTACGTGTTTAACTCAATACTTTACATGTTTACCTTAATGCTTTACATGTTTACTGGTTTACGTGTTTAACTCAATACTTTACACGTTTACCTTAATGCTTTACATGTTTACTGGTTTACGTGTTTAACTCAATACTTTACATGTTTACCTTAATGCTTTACATGTTTACTGGTTTACGTGTTTACCTTAATGCTTTACATGTTTACTGGTTTATGTGTTTAACTCAATATTTTACATGTTTACCTTAATGCTTTACATGTTTACTGGTTTACGTGTTTAACTCAATACTTTACATGTTTACCTTAATGCTTTACATGTTTACCTTAATGCTTTACATGTTTACCTTAATGCTTTACATGTTTACTGGTTTAAATGTTGACTCTAATGCTTTACATGTTTACTTTACCGTTTTGCAAGTTTTCCTTAATGCTCTACAGGTTTACTTCTTTACATGCTTACTTGGTTACATGTTTACTTTGATGCGTTACATTTTTAAATTTCATTACATGTTTATGTTGTTGCTTTATCTGTTCATCTTAATGCCTTTTGCATGTTTTCCCAGTACTTTTCTTTCTTTATTTTATTTTATTTTAAATGTTTAATGCTTTACGTGTTTATCTTAAGGCTTTTACACTAGTCTTGTACTTATTACTATGAGACAGGTCAGCCTCAGTGTAGCTTTAAAGTGTTAAAATTGTATTTACTCTTCAAATGAATATAAAAACTGATCTGACCATTCAGCTATGAAGGTTCAGGGGATCAAAATTTCAGAAATCAGCAACTCAGTATTAAGCAGTTGAGATAAAGTGTTCTTATTGTTTTAGTATATTTAATGAAAAATGAATGAGCAATTCACAATAATACTTGAGTGAAACAAAAAAAAAATGTAAATATACTGAAATACATAGGACAAAAAATATTTTTACAGAGGCAAAATGTCAGATCTTATTTTGTATATATAATCTCACGCAAATTTGCAACTAATTGCAAATTCATCTGAATCTGTCCTTGTGAACAGTCCGGTCCAAAGTTAGTACATTTACTTACAGCTTCAATTATATGAAAACAAAATTTGAACAAATTTGTGACAAATAGATCTAATACGAGGAGTTTGTTGGATATTTTAAATGTAGTTAGAAATGTAAAAATGTGCAGAAACACAACTGATTGAATTTACAGCGCAGATTTGATTTATTTTTAGATTCTGATTTTCAGGTAAATAAAGATGTCTTAAAATGTTCTTGCAAACCCAATTACTTAAAGACTTTTCTTTGCTTTGGTCAGTTTGTCTTACAGAATTTTAAAAAAAAAACATGAATCGCACAAAGCTTTTAAAATGTTTCCTCTCTTACCTTTTATACAGTTATTATTCACTTAAGATTAAAAAATAAATAAATAAATAAACCTCCCAAAATAGGGGCATTGTGGCACAATGTACGTACTGATGCACATAAAATTTAGACTATGTCAGTGTAATTTTGTGGCGTAATTATGGATCTGATGAGCATTACCATGTCATAGGGTTCGCTTTCTGATTCTTAGACCAACCTAAAAACTTTCCCCAAACAACACATCGACAGATTTCACATATTAAGGTTAAACCACACGTTTTATTTGAACTCAAATGTATTTGTGAGCTTGAACTTTCTTTGTTGGAAACATGAAATGTGCAATACAAGAAGCTTCCTGTAGAACATTTGTCAGAATACCCATGGCCTGACCTTGGCATCTTCTCTGCTAAAGGGCTGTGTTTGTTCACACTCTCCTTCACCAAGGCCAGCTAGTGGGATCTTAACGTCTGTTGCATCTGACATTCCAACAGCTGTGGGTGTCTCGCACTCTTACTACGAGTGTGAATAACAGCTTTCTTTTTCTCTAAGCTTCCAGGGATTGACGGCAAATGATTGTAAACAGATTTCACATCAGAGTACCGGAATAATTGCTTGTGTTTAAGCTTTATTCGCAGTCTCAAAAATGAGAAGACATCACATATATCACAGAACATACAGTATTATATGGATAAGTAATATATTTTATGTATATAAGGTCTTCTTGGTTTTTCACAAGGCTTGATTTTTGGGTCTCTAAGCAAGATATGAATCAGGGTCCTTGGTAAGGTGCTGGATTAGTGATTGGAAGGTTGTGAGTTCGAATCTCAGGTCCACCAAGCTACTACTGCTGGGCCCCTGAGCAAGGTCCTTAATGCTCAGTTGTATAAAATGAGATAAAAATGTAAGTCACTCTGGATAATAGTGTCTGCTAACAAAATACCCCAACACTATACTCAAGCTCCTGCATGTGAAACACATAAATATATGATTAATTACACATAATTGTTTGCTAGACTTTTATTACCGTAATAGTGTTTCTTAAAATCTAACAATATTATACAATAATATGGATTAAACCACACAGTCTCGTGCATACAATATAACCAAGGGTAAATCTCTAGGCAAATTTCCAGATCTCTGGGCAAAAAAGAAAGATATACATGTACACTATATTGCCAAAAGTTTTTTTTAACTAGTCTCCAGTTCAAGAGATGGTTCAACAGCAGTTTAGTTGCCGTTGCCAAAAGTTTTGGGACACCCCTCCAAATCATCGAATATCCATCATTCATTTGTCTATGAGAGAAACAGGACCACAAAGAAAAATCGCTTCAGTCCAAAACAGCAAGACACCGAATAAAATTCCCAACTGGCTATCAAACTGAGGAAAACATATGATTGCTTCACTAACAGCGTCTTAAAATTTATTTCCTAAGCATTAGTCAGGATAATGCTCTTGATTGGTTGGCTTCATCATTTCCGAGCGTGTGCTAGTATGTATGTGGAAGCATGTACTAAACACGCCATTTTACTGGTTACACAAGACTCACTAAACAGCTCGATGAAGCATATTGCTCAGCCTCATTCTTAAATAAATAAGACAGAAGTAAAGCAAGAAAATATACACGTATAAAAGCAACAAGCCGTGCAAGTGACACGGCCACACAATTGTCCGTGCGAGCTGCGTCACTTCTTCTTTACGCAGTTTGCGTGCCGCGCTCTCCCGGCTACGCGCTAACGCGTCAAATCATGCGTAAAGGAGCTTGGTGAATGTCCTTCCGGCGCCCCTCACTGGGCTTTTTGTGCGTTTCCGGGTCTGCTGCAGAGTCTGCTGTGTTTTTTTTTTAGTACCGAGCGGAGAGGAGATGCACACGGCACTTGAGTGAGGTAACTATATAAAAAAAAAACCGCGATTTTGTTTTCACACACTCCCACAACATGGACCCGAGCTTCATATCGAAGCGTAGCTAGTAGTCTTGTATTTTTGTTTTTTAAAATAATTTCTAAAACGATAAAACTGGAGCTATAATATGGAAGATCCCGGGCTTCTCGTGTTCTCGCCTCGCTTAAGGCGCACATTGCGTTGACGTGTGCCTTTACGGAGCCTTGTTTGCTTAGCTTAGCTTAGCTTACTTTAGCGCTAGCATTAGCTCTCGTCCTTATGTATGTTTTGGTTTTATTCACGATAATGGCTGCCAAATGAAACGGGTATAAAATGATGGATTGTTTAAACGGAAAGCGCTAAAAATATAATACAAATATTTAGGGGGGGGGTGTGTGTGTGTGTGTGTGTGTGTGTGTGTGGTTGCTCGAGTCTCATGATTAGCATTAGCAAGGGGAAGTTATTTTAGCGTGGTCAGACAGACAATGTAATAAATAAAATATTTAATCAAACAATTAACTACAGTGTTGATGAATTTGGTGTAAAATTCTAACAGGATGTTGTTATGGACCGAGTAACTAGTTAACTAGTTTAAAACTAGCTTAACCTTTTCGGTGCTCTCTAATTACTATAGTTTAATTCACTCTAATTACTACAATTTAATTCAGACTTTTTCTCGTTAAAAAGGAAATAAACATTTGTGCTTTTTTAAAAATGTTATATAATTTCTGTATCAGGTCACTTAATACAAAAAGTTCGTTTTTGGGAACTTTTTTTAACTTTTTATTTTTATTTATTACTTATTCAGTGTTTTTTTGGGTTTGTTTAGTCAGTTTCTTTTTTCTTTGTGAAAAAAAAAAAAATTTAATAATATATATATATATATATATATATATTTTTAAAATATTAATAATTTTATATTATATTATAAATATATATCTCGCGCTGTGACACTATCTAGTGCAGTAAATCACGGTTAGGGACGAGGCCCGGGACTGTTGCTGGCCATAATGAATGCCATTTGTGTTGTGTTATAATTCTATAATAAGTAAGTTTATTTCAATGCTTTCACAAGTATAAATTGGTAAATTAATTAACTAAAAAAAACAACCTACCAGTGTTTTTGCTTAATTTGTGCAGTGGCGAAATATTTCTTACCGTCACATTGTATCACCAAAAGCAGTTGGGAAACTCATTCTGATGACATTATTATTAACTCATACAGGATGTGCTGAATGTCTGGATGTCGTGTTACCTTGCATGGTCACAGAAACAGAAGTGTTCGACTAGCATGTGTGGATTGAAGCTTGTGTAACAGGTCGAAATTCACTTCCTACACACCTGTAGCAGTGTACAACGGCAAGGTGTTAGGGGAATGTTTTAGATTTGGCGCATGTGATTGAAAACAGACGTACTGGTAAATGCAGACAGTGAAAACTCAAGTACAGGATGCGCTACAAGTTTGCCGAGCGTTCCTCATGACACCTGCACCGTTCATTTTATCTGTCTTTTTTTTTTTTTTTTTTTTCGCACGGTGTGTTGTAGGTTTTAGATGGTTATTGTACAGCTGTATGTGACACATTTGAGAATGGTGACCTCATACACAATTAAACATATAACTAGTTTTGCATCTACATCAGTAGTCTAATATAAATCTGACTCCAGTACTGTTTGGATTGGATACTATTTTTGGACATGTGTTGAGAAACGTGGCCATGCCAGAGAACATTTTTAATAACTGAATACTTTACACAGTGTAACACTCTCTCTCTTTCTTTCTCTCTCTCTCTCTGTCCCTGTCCCTATCTCTAACTCTCTCTCACTGTCTCTTTCTTTCTTTCTCTCTCTCTCTCTCTCTCTCTCTCTCTCTCTCTCTCTCTCTCTCTCTCTCTCTCTGTCCCTCTCTCTCTCTCACTGTCTCTTTCTTTCTCT
Source organism: Hemibagrus guttatus (assembly GCA_033459395.1). NCBI lineage: Eukaryota > Metazoa > Chordata > Actinopteri > Siluriformes > Bagridae > Hemibagrus > Hemibagrus guttatus. Next base: position 28,745,027 of record JAUCMX010000006.1, on the reverse strand, counting down.
CTCTCTCTCTCTCTCTCTCTCTCTCTCTCTCTCTCTCTCTCTCTAACTCTCTCTCTCTGTCCCTCTCTCTAACACACTCTCTCTTTCTCTTGCTCTTTCCCTCACTGTCTCTCTCTGTCTCTTTCTTTCTCTCTCTCTCTCTCTCTGTCCCTCTCTCTAACACTCTCTCTCTCTCTCTGTGTCCCTCTCTCTAACACACTCTCTTGCTCTTTCTCTCTCTCTCTCTCTCTCTCTCTCTTTTCTCTAACACACTCTCTTGCTCCTTCTCTCACGGTCTCTCTCTGTCTTTCTTTCTCTCTCTCACTCACTCTCTGTCCCTCTCTCTGTCCCTCTCTCTCTCTGTCCCTCTCTCTAACACACTCTCTTGCTCTTTCTCTCACTGTCTCTCTCTGTCTCTTTCTCTTTCTCTCTCTCTCTCTCTCTCTCTCTCTCTCTCTCTCTCTCTCTTTTTAACACACACACTCTCTCTGTCCCTCTCTCTAACACACACACTCTCTCTCTCTGTCCCTCTCTCTAACACTCTTTCTCTCTCACTCTCGCTTGCTCTTTCTCTCACTGTCTCTCACTCTTTCTTTCTCTCTCTCTCTCTCTCTCTCTCTCTCCTTAGAATGTCTTTTGATTCGATTGCTATTTATTGTTCTGCATTTTGAACACCCTCAAGTGCCTTTATTTCGGTCTGTGGAGACAAAAGAAGTGTTTTCTTGTATTTATGCTGAAGAACACACACAGAAGCACTTTTCCTGCAAGACTCAATGGAGGATTTTCTATCTTGCCCTTTCAGAGGAGGTTGTACATCAGCGCTTTCTACATTGTGTACAAAGTATTGATGTCGGTTAAACTGTTGACTCTAAGTTTGCAGATGTAAAAGTCTCAGAGCGCTCTATGATCTTACGTGTCACTTCCTGTAATAATGCATGGCTGGAAAAAGTTACAACAGAACCCGCACTGTTCCGTGGACGAGGAATTTGACATTAAAACCCAGAAATACAGGTTCATGACATTGTTACTGAGGGGAGAAAAAGATAACGCGCAACAAGGAAGTCAGACTGCTTCAGTGTGTTAGATCCAGATGATAAAGACGTGGTTTGCTCCTAGTGTCATAGTAAAGCTCAGGGCTTTTTGTGGGAACATCAGTGTAACTAGTCTCCAGTTCGAGAGATGGTTCTACAGCAGTTTAGTTGCTTTAAAACTACACTGTATTGCCAAAAGTTTTGGGACACCCCTCCAAATAATGAAATCCAGGGGTTGGGCTCGGCCCCTTAGTTCAAGTGAAAGGAACTCTTAATGCTTCATCATACCAAGACTAGGGCTGCAGCTATCGATTATTTTACTAATGGAATATTCGAGTAATCTGAGTAATCATTTAATTGACATTCAAGATGCAAATACAAATATATAAATAAAAAAAAACTTAATTATTTGAAAAAAGGTAAACATGGTACAACCTGAAACAAAATAATAGTAGTAGTAGTAATAATAATAACAATAGTAATAATAATACCTAAACATTGCATTTATGTTGTGTAACTTAACTTTGATGTTTCAGTCTAACTACAGCTCAAGCAGGACAGAAGCCTTTACTGTCTTCCTGGAAGACTTTGTGGCTTTTGTAAGAGGACTTCCGACTCCGTGGACTTAAAGTGGGGACTGGGTGCTTTCGATTGAGATATTGAAGTATCGAACTTGTACTGTTGAGGTAAACCAGTTCAACCTTACAGTAATCACAGTGTACAGAGTTTTCTGTCTGTTTTAGTTTGAAATGATCCCAAACTTTCTGCCGTTTTCTTTGGCCTGAATCTTCTCGCCCCTCGCCGTTTTCTCCCCGAGTTTAGCGGGTTGTGAGTCAGTAATAACGGTCCGTGGGGAAACGCAGTGCTCTGTGTGTAGTTACAGTAAATGGACTAAACGAAGCTTTGAGGCAACTAATTTGCCTCGATGATTTTTTGTATTCGAGTTACTCAAGGAATCGTTTCAGCCCTAGCCAAGACATTTGACAATTTCATGCTCCCAAATTTGTGGGAACAGTTTGGGAATGGCCCCTTCCTGTTCCAATATGACTGCACACCAGTGCACAAAGCAAGGTCCATAAAGACCTCAACCCGATAGAACACCTTTGGGATGAATTAGAGCGGAGACTGAGCCAGGCCAAAACTGGGACGTCTGCCTTTACATGCACGTGAATGTTATATGGAATTGGCCCGCCCTTTGCAGCTATAACAGCTTAAACTCTTCTGGGAAGGATTTCCACAAGGTTTAGGAGTGTGTTTATGGGAATTTCTGACCATTCCTCTAGAAGCGCATTTGTGAGGTCAGGCACTGATGTTGGACGAGGAGTCCTGGCTCGCAGTCTCTGCTTTAATTCATCCCAAAGGTGTTCTATCAGGTTGAGGTCAGACATCAGGCTGGTCAAGTTCCTCCACACCAAACTCGCTCATCCATGTCTTTATGGACCTTGCTTTGTGCACTGGTGTGCAGTCATGTTGGAACAGGAAGGGGTCATCCCCAAACTGTTCCCACAAAGTTGGGAGCATGGAATTGTCCAAAATGTCTTGGTATGCTGAAGCATTAAGAGTTCGTTTCACTGGATCTAAGGGGCCGAGCACAAGCCCTGAAAAACAACACCTGAATTCAATCATGTGGAGGGGTGTCTCAAAACTTTTGATAATATAGTGTATCTCTGTGTGTGTATATAATTATTTCCACTGCACTAGTGCACGATTTCAGAAACCATGAAAGGGCCCTAATGAGTGCAGGAAAACTATGGAATTCCCATTTTTGTCAAGCCACACAGTTAACGCGTCTCTAAGAAGGCTGTGTAATTGGTGTTTTATTAATTGTAATATAGTATTATTTATGTTTATGTGTAAGTGTTTGGTAAATCCAGGCTTAAATAGACTCTGGATTGAGTTTGCAAATGGGTGGGGCTTGTGTCGTTAATCAGTCAAGATCGTATACAGCTGATTACTGGTAAAATATTTAAAAAAAAAAACCAAACCTGTATAATGTTCACTCACCGAAAGGCTTCTGCATGTAAGCTCCAGATTTTTCTCGCATTCCTTCTTCTTCCTCGTGGCTTTTTTTTTGCTATGCAGCTGATTTTCACATGTTTCAGCAAATTGGTACTTTTCCAAAATATTTCTGCTGTGTAACATTAGTGCTGCTGTTCGATGGAATGAAGAAACTCTACACACGCTGTTCTTTTCTCCCAATCTGACTGGCGAAAAGGGCAAGAGGAGAGAAGGTTTATCATTTGGGACAGTGTTTCCTTTCTATCTCATTAAATGTATTTTTTAAAAACAAACAAAAAAACAATCAGTCTCATGTTTCAGATTTTCAGACTTCTTGCCACAGCTCATTTGCATGTATCGACGCCCACAAAACTCCATAAAAGGTTATGTGCACAGACAGCTGGGAGCACAAAATGAACAATCATGGTAAAGACTGAGAGGCAGAAGTGACTCGCTTCTACACCAGTACAAATATTTTATTATAATAGTAGTAGTAGTAATAAATCCTCCATCTGCTGAAGTGTGTGTTTCGGTTTTTCACCGGCCTTCGGCCTTTTTCAAAATTTTTTTTAAAAAAAATTAAATCAGGATTGAGTGATTTAGTTTAAATCGTGTTCATTTAAACTACTTGTAGAGATTTGTGGATCGATGGTGCTGTGTGGAGTTAGTAATCTATCACACTTTAATACTTGCGCTTTCTCTTTCACACGTTTCACTTCCTCTCCAGACTCGATTGTGTTTCTTTTTGGAACTTTGTGATGATAACCATGAACAGCTATAATAAGATCACACAGGTGACCTTGTGTGTGTGTTTTTTCCAGTAGTGTGTAAACTTTGAGAACAGGCTGTTAAGGGATTAATGCTTCAACATGCTCATGTGTGTAAAGAGGATTTCTTGACCATGCGGTTTTCAGGTTTTTGTGCGATCTTGAATCACCGCAGAAAGATTTGTTGATAAAAGTCAGAGATAATTGGTTTAAAAAGTGTGTTGATGGTGTAGCTCTAACCTTCGTGTCCGTTTTTGGGGTTTTTCTGGTTACTCAGTCATTCGTATCTCCATCGTGTTGACGGCGCAGATAGGAGTCTTTCTTGACAATGTTTGATGCCTCCTTCCAAGGCCTCGAATGATGCAGTGTATACTAGGACTTTACACAAAAAAATATCCAAGTTGGATTTGTTGATTTAAATTGTAGCTAGAACGAAAGCTATGCATTCTGAAGACAGACAGATGAATCAAAATGGAGTTCTTAACCTTTTGCAGCCAATCATTTGAGATTTTCAAGTCAGCTCGCTCTTTTTACTTCTGCCTCGTTGAATTACAGTCCAGCGTTTTGTAGTTACCTCTCGCCAAATCAGTGCTGTAATGAATCCAGACCCAATTCATTACCTCCCAATGAACTCCGGCTCAGCGCCGTTGATGAGCTTTATGAGCTTCACAACAGCTGAGCCGATGCAGCATCAGTATCTTCTGGCTGTCAGTAATCTCTCCTGTAGGGAATATACACCCTGGACAGGATGCCACGCCATCAACCCACACACACGTGACTATTCCAGGTTTCCCCCTTCATTTCCCTTTTCACAACTTCGAATGTTCAGGCCATCTGTATATTTTTTCAGCTGCTTTGATGAT